>JADRCC010524099.1:0-10094 GCA_019843855.1 Hylomyscus alleni
GAGGAGGAGGAGGAGGAAGAGAAGGTGGAGGAAGAGGAAGAAGAAGAGGAGGAGGAGGAGGAAGAAGAGGAAGAGGAGGAAGAGGAGGAGGAGGAAGAGGAGGAGGAGGAGGAAGAGGAGGTGGAGGAAGAGGAAGAAGAAGAGGAGGAGGAGGAGGAAGAGGAGGTGGCAGCTGCTGGAGGAACACCTGGAACCACCAATCTTATTTATACATCCACGGATTTGACTGCCAGAACTAACTGGAATCACATAGCATTTGTCGTTTTGGTGTCTGCTCCTTTCCTACTTAGCTTCACGTCCTGGACTTTTACACATAGAGCACGTATCAGAATTTCCTTCCTTTTTGTGACTGAATAGTATCCCACTTAATGGGCATGCCACATTTTGTTTATTTGTTCATGTATAGATAAACATGTGGGTCTCTTCTGCCCCTAGATTGGCATACATAATGCTTGTATGAATACAAGCATAAGAACATCTTCAAGGCCCTGTTTTTATTTCTTTTGGGTCTATGTCTAGAGTGGAACTACTGGATACAGACAACCAAAACTTATTTTTTCAAATAACTGTTGCCCAAGCATAGTGCCTGGAATTCGAGAAACTTTGAACTATGCTTACAAAACAGTCCTTGGAAGATTCCTCTGCTAAAACTCTGTACAGGCTATCTCCTTCAAGATACAATCTCTCTCTGTGTTTGTATATAGGAGTGGTAGAGCTGAGGGTATCCTTGTACGTGTATGGAAGCCAAAGGGCAAACTCAGATGCTATTCTCGGTCACTATTGACCTTAAAAGGAAAAAAAGAAAAAAAAAAAAAAACAAAAAAACACAGGGTCTCTCACTGGCCTGGAACTCAACGAGTAGGTTCGGCTACTTGGCCAAAGATCCCTACTGCTCTATTTTGGCAGCACTGAGGTGGCACGTGCACAGTGCTCCCCTCCCCCCTGCCCCCTTTGGCTTTTGTTGGTCTGTTTGCTTGTTTGTTATTAGCGTAGTACTGGGGATTGAACTCATGCTCTCATGATTCTGAAGCAAGCACTTTGACTGAGGCAGGAACTCTTAGAATATCCATCCCACTGGGGCTTAGGAAGATGAAATAAACTGATGTTGGGGAACCAGTAACAGGGAGGTTGATGGCCTACTGGATGGTCAGGCGAATGCTGAGAGGCGTGGTCTTCAGCCTAATGGGCACTGGCCAGTTTCAAGCAAGGAGGTGATGCCCTCCAATTGTCCTCTTGAGAAGGTCCCTGCTGCTGCAAGTGCCGAGTTCATCAGAGGTCTCTCAGGTCAGGGAGTGAGGGAGACACGGGATGACCAGGAGTACAGGGACAGCCATGGAGACATGGAGATGAAGGGGCATGGGAGAGACTTGTACAGGGAACAGCTGAGTTACTGTGTAGGACGTAGGGCTGATGGCAGGATGGGAAGGTGCGACATGAAACACCGTCTTCTGGACATGGCATGCAATCATGGACACACAGCAGATGTGGCTACCTGCACAAACAAAAAAGCAAAGTCATGAAAGTTGGAGGGGACTTGTTGGAAAGAAAAAGAAGAGGAGGAAGAGGAGGAGGAGGAAGAGGAGGAGAAATGAGGGGGCAGAGGAGGGTGTCATCAGGAGTGGGAGAGACATAAGAGAAGATAATGGGTGAAGTGAGATTGTGAAAAAGGTAAAGATTTAGGACTGGCAAGATGGTTCAGCCATTCAAGTGCTTGCCATGAAAGTATGAGGATTGCAGTTGGGATCCCCAGAACCCCACATAAATGCTGGGTGGCAGAGGGAGCCCGATTGTACTTCCAGCCTCTGAAGGTAGAGACAGGGAACCCCAGAGCAAGCTGGCTAGGAAGTCTAGCCATGTAAGTGAGCTCTGGGTTTGATTAAGAGACTCTGTCTAGCCTCGGGCCTCCATGCATGTCTGTGTACGTGCTCTCACACATATGCAAGTACATGCGTACACTCACATGCACACCACACACATATAAGTTAAAATTATATGAACAAAAACTTAGGTTTCTGATGGAATTATTAGAGTCTCCCTGTTTCCCACCTCTTGTACCAGGTGGCTTAATGACAGACAGCCTTTGCTGCTCAAATGGAGACCATGTTTAGATAGAAATAGTTGGCAGTGGCTGGGCAAGTTTATCCCAGAGCTAGAGGAGGGTGAGGCGCGAGTTTTCTGCATGTGCTGAGCCAGCAGATGTGTCCTTGGATCCGATGACAGCTATGGGGGTGGAGAGAGCTAGAGGCAGAGATGCAAGAACTGAGGTAACCCAGCCCAGGCTTAAGCTTCCACAGTTGCTCTGGCTTTAGGCGTCTACGTCATCTGGGATGTTCTACTCCACCCCCGTCCAGTCCTCTCTTTTAAAGATTTTTCTTTAAAGCCTTTTCACAATAAAAGGAGCATGTGCTCTTTGTAGTTGTGTTGAAAATCACGGGGAGAGGGGGAGGGTTATCAAAGATGAAAGAAAGAAAAAAGTATCCACAAGCAGGTAAACGAGAGTCTTTTCACTCATTCTTTTCCATAAAGATCTATTCATAAAAATATGAATATTCGAGAATACTATGTTTTTCATCAGTTCTCAAGTGAATGCCTGGTAACATGTAGAATTTTGTTTTAAGTGTGGGGGGGTCACAGAAAGGAAGTAGAAACTACACTGTCTTAATGGAGTTTTCATATTCCACATGGTTTTACTGTTCCCACTCCACCCCACCCCCATGCAGTACCTCATCAACATGGCTTCTACTCTGATCAGACATTATTTAGAGACACCACCTCTAGAACTACATACCACAGACATGGAAATATATTTACCAGTCAACTATTAAAAAATATTTAGCCGGGATATTGTCATTGTTGTTGGTTTTGTTTTTCTTTTTTCTTTCTTTTTTTTTTTTTTTTTTTTGGTTTTTCAAGTAAGGGTTTCTCTCTGTAGCCTTGGCTGTCCTGGACCTTGCTCTGTAGACTAGGCTGGCCTCAGACTTACAGAGATTCTTCTGCCTCTGCCTCCTGAGACATGCATGTGCACATACATGTATTTGTATGTATATGTACACATGTATGTGTGTAGAGATAGAGATCAACCTGGGATATGATTCCTAAGACATTATGGTTTTTTTAAACAGGGTTTCCTCCCTTTTACCTGGAGCTCACCAGTCTGGCTAGGGTAGCTGGCCAGGGAGTCGCTGGGATACCGCTGTTTCCATGAACCCAGAACTGATATTAGGAGCCTCCACCACTGTCCTGTCCATCAGCTTCATGTGGTGCTGGGGATCGAACTCAGGTCCACATGCCTCCAAGGCAAGCATTTTCCCCACTGAATAGTTATCCAAGCCTGGGTGGTTTTGTTTGTTTTTAGGAAGGGGTGTTATTTGTTTGTTTTTCTTTTTTAAACAAACACATCTTGCTTATTTATTTATATTCTAATTTGATTTCTATTGTTGTGAAAAAGACCATGGCCAAGGATTGGTTTTATCGCAGTTTATAGACTATAGTTCATTATGAAGGGAAGGCAAGTGAGGAATGCAAGGCCAGAATCCAGAGGGAGGAACGGAATCAGAAGCCATGAAGGAGCACAGCTTACTGGCTTGCTCCCATGTCGGCTTTGTTATTTAACCAAGGGCTTACCTGCTCAGGGATGGCATCATATACAGGGGGCTGGGCCCTTCTGCATCAATCCTCAGATCAAGAGAATGCTTTCCCAGACTTGCTTACAAGCTAATCTGATGTGGACATTTTCTCAACCGATGTTCCTCTTCCTCAAGGGTGTCTCTAGCTTGTGTTGACAAACAAACAAACAAAAACCATACTGGACTGTACAGTTTATTTCTGTATCTTAGAAACAGGCTCTCATGTAACCCAGACTGGCCTTGAGCTTTCTACACATAGGTGAGGAATAATCTGAACTTCTGATCCTCCTGTCTTAACCTCCTTAGTGCTAGAACTATAGGAGCACGCTATACACCAGCTTTGTGCAGTGCTTCAGGCTGAACCCAGGGCCTTGTGCATGCTGGGTGAGAACTCTGCCAAACTCAGCCCAGGGTTACTCTTTTAAGGCTTAGAATTATTTTTGTTCTATCTATCTATCTATCTATCTATCTATCTATCTATCTATCATCATCTATCAATCTAGCTACTATCTATTCATCTATTATCTATTTATCTTCTATCCACCACTTATCATCTTTGTATCTATAATTTAATATCCAGTGATTATCTTGTCAGCTATTTATTAATCTATCACTCACCTATCTCTTCATCATCTATTTTGTAGTCATCATCAATCTACGTATCTATCATCTGAGTACCTATCACCTATCATCTATCTATTAATATTTTGGACCTTATCTCATTTCTAATGTATTATGTTAGAAATTGAAATATCAAGCAGAACTTGCTGTCATAGATAGCCCCTGTCCTAAGGCCCCCCCCCCCCAGTTCATACATTCATTCTCCTACACCTGACTTTATCTCTCTTTATCTAATCTAATTCAATGGCCCATTTTGACAATCATTCCACTGATATCTAACAAATTACCGTGAATTTTGTATCTTAAAAAAAGTTCAAGCCCCATGATACAAGTCTTTAATTCCAGCACTCAGGAGGCAGATATCAGTAGAGTTTGAGGCCAGCATGGTCTACAGAGATAGATCTAGGACAGCCAAAGCTACACAAAGAAACCTTGCTTCTGGGAGTCCGGGGGGAGAAGGTCATAGCCAGGCACCATAGCACATATCTTTACATAGCAAGTTCTAGGGCAGTCAGGGCTACATAGTGAGACCCTTTCTCAGATAAATATTTTTGATGTTAATTTATCATCTCACAGTCCCATTGGAGACTCAAGAAAGCTCAACTGGACTCTTTGCTTATGATTCTCTAGGACTGGGTTTTATTTTAACCCAGGACTTGTTGGAAGAAGAATCAACAAGTCCATCTCTTTGCCATTTATGACCTCAGTAGTGACCCACCTTAGTGATCCTCACCTCCTAGCGAAGAAGTGACTGGTGTGAGGAACCTAGACTTCCTGCCAACATCAACATCTAATCACCAGCTCTATGGTGAGCCTTGTGAAATGTGGTTCTTCCTACCCTCCTCAAGACTGCAGGTAAAAGCAGAAAATGGCCAAACTCTTATAAACCTAAGGAACCCTGAGCCAGAACTATCTGGCCAGATCATTCCTGACTTCCTGAACTACAGAAATGATATGAATGCCAAATGTGGTGGCACTCACCTTTAAACCCAGCCCTCAAGAGGCAAAGGCAGGTGGATCCCTGTGAGTTCAAGGTTAGCTTAGTCTATATAGCTTATTTTAGACCAGCCAGGGATACAGAGTGAGACCCTGGTTCAAAAAAATTATGTTCGAGGTGGGGGAGGAGTATACATATATATATAATGTATGAAATTCTTAAAGAACAAATAAAAATCATGTTTAAGAGGAAGTGGCAGGAGGTAATAGGGCTCATTATTTTAAGCCACTAGGGGTTTTTTTGTTGTTGTTTCTTACATTTCAAAAAGGTTTTATTATTTTTAAGTGTGTGTGTGTAGGAATTTGACTATATGAATAGAGGTGCATGAAGAGGTTTGAGCCCACGAGCCCACTGAACTTGAAATTACAGGTGGTTGTGAGACACTGACCTCAGATCTCATAGAGGAGCAGAGCACTCTCTTAATTACAGGACCATTTCTGCAGCCTCTTTTCTTAACAAACAAAACAAAACTGTGTTTATAGGTATATGAATATATGTTTGTGTGTTTGTATACACACATACATGCCTGAGGAGTTAGATACCCCAGAAGCTAGAGTTACAGATGGTTATGAACTACCCAACATGGGTGCTAGAAACTAGACCTAGGTACTTTGCAAGAGAAATATGTACTCTTAGCCACCGAGTCATCTCTTCAGCCCCAGGGATTTTCTCAGTTGGGTTCATTGAGATGGGAAGACACATCCTGACTGTGGAAGGCACCATGTCTGGGCTATGTCTGAGATGAATGAAAAAGGAGGAGTTAGCTGAGCACAGACAAGTACAGAATAATTCATTGCTCTCTGCTCTTGATTGTGGATATGAAGTGATGCCTCACACTCCTACCTTCTTGCCCTCCAAAAATTATGGGCTGTAACTTGGTTGGTTTATTGTTTGTTTGTTTGTTTGTTTGTTTTTCAAGAGGACAAGTTCTCACTATGTAGCTTTGGCTGTCCTGGAATTCATGGTGTATACCAGGCTGGCCTCAAAATCACAGGGATCCACCTGCCTCCACCTCTTCAGTGTTGAGATTAAAGATGAGCACCACCTTGCTTGGCTTGACCTGGAACTGGAACTATGAATCAAATAGACCCCTTCTCCTTTGAGTGTCTCTTGTTAGTGTATTTTATCATAGCAATGGGAAAGGAAGCTAAGACAACACTGATGGTCAGTCATCTCTCTGTAGCCATCAGCTGCGCACCAAGCCATTCATACAGAAGCCTTTCGCAGCCATCAGCTGCGTACCAAGCCATTCATACAGAAGCCTTTTGCAGCCATCAGCTGCGTACCAAGCCATTCATACAGAAGCCTTTCGCAGGGAACTTTTATCCCCAGACCTTAACATATAGTGTACTTACTTTGTCAGAGAACAGTAAGATGACTAATGGCTCACCAAATTCATACACTGAATTCCTCATCCGCTCAGAATGTGACTATAGTTAGAAATAGGGTCTCTTTTTGAATAATGGAGTTCAGAGTGAATGCTAAGCTACTATGACTAACATCCTTATAAGAAGAAAAGCGTGTGACTCAGATACACACAGAGGAGCATGTGATCTGACAAGAAGAAGATAGGCACCTGAAAGTCATGAGAGGGAACTGTGGAAGAGTCGACCAATGGGGGCGGGGGAGTAGAAATTAACGAAGACGACTCTATCAAGTAAGAACACAGAAGACCAGGATATGGGCTCTGAGACAGTGCTTTCTGTACATGACAGGGAAACTTCGCCTGTGAACTCTCAACATTGTTGCCTGAACAAGACCAGCATAGTGATACCACCAGTTGACATAACAATGATGGGGGAAACCTCACAAGGCCCCACCTCTATAGGCAGAGCTACAGGCAATTAATGACTACAGAGACATAGAGAATCACTCTTCTCCAGGGACAAGCTCCCCGATAGAGCATCCACTCCCAAGCAGTCACATATGAGCAACACTAAAAGGACTTAACAGGAGGGGTGTGTGTGTGTGTGTGTGTGTGTGTGTGTGTGTGTGTGTGTGTGTGTAAAAGGTCATGCATTTGATAGGGACTGGGGAGATGGCACAGGAAGAATTGGATGTAGGGAGGGGGAAGGGTGGGAATGTTGCAAATATAGTTCTCACTTATGAAACTCCCAAAACATTTTCAAAAGAAAGAGAGAAATTAACATACAAAAGGCCCTGACAGTGGAAAACCAGGCAGCTTTACTTCACCTGGGCTACATGCAATCAGCAAGCTCTGAAAAGCCTGAATTAAAAGAACCCAGTGGGGTGGGTAGTATGTTAATGACCCATAGAAAGTCATCGCAGACCTCACTGCTCCCCTTGTCTCCATTCAAGCCCTCTGGGAAGCAAGGCCTAAGGCCGGCTTGGCATACCTCTCCCCTCCCCTTAGCCTCTCTCCTAAAAAGCTTTCCTCTTCCCAGTAATGATGCACCTGTCGAAATACCACGCTCATTATCAAGAGGCACAAACACCTGGAAACTTTAGCATCTGCCTTCTAGACTCACATCAGCACCTGGATCTTGGAATGTTTAGCCTCCAGAAAAACGATTTACATTAGTGCTGCTTAAGTTGCTACGTTTGCTAGCACTCTGTTGTGATGGCTCAAACCAATGAATCAGCTAGAGATCTGAAATTCCAAAAGGACAGTACTCGATTTACTTCTTTCCACAGGAGAGAGCTAAGCTAATCAGGAGTCTCTCTGAAGCATGGTGCTGTTCTACGGAGGGTCTGGGGGCAGCCGAAGACAGGTGCTGTCCAGCTTTCAAAGACAGAAAAGGACTGACATTAACGTCATCTGCAGAAGTGTGGTCTCTGGAGTGAGACCCCGCTGGATTGGTTGGCATGCAGAGGCGTGTTTATCAGACTGAGTCCATCTTTGATGGGCCCGGCTCTCCAAAGCAAAGCAATTGTTTGGCTTGCAGAAGCGTGTCCACTGAGGCGAGCCGTCATTGATCAGCTGAACGGGGTTGTATCTGATTCTGATAGCTACTTCCTTTCCTGGCTATGAACCAGTATAGCTTTTCCTTAGCTCTCGGGGACTTTCTTACTCTTGACATATTGTTTTTCAGGTAACTGTGGCCCTAAGACACTGTCAGTGGACTGAGACAGACGTGGTGAGCATTGCTTACGTGGGATGAGCGCCATTTCACCCCGTGTGCCTGGCTGGGGAATTTGCATGAGAATGAGTCAAGGCTGGGCCTATGACCGATTTTAACTTTTGTTTACTTATTTTTTAATTTTAAGATTATATTCATGTATGTATCATGTACATGTGTACATATGTACATAATATATGTATACATACACACATATGAATGAACAGATCTGTGAGGATGAGCTGGAACAGGGGAATCTGGAGCCATCAATCCCTCACAGCCTACAATTATGGGTAATTTTCTAAGGAACACTTGAGCCCTTCAGTTTGGAGTTAAACATGCTTCTGGCCCAGGAGAATCTGGTGTGATCTGGAAGTGACTTGACAGATTCACTCAAAACCCAAAACCAAAGTAAAGTCAAACCAACCAACCAACCAACCAACCAACCCAAACAAACAAATGAAAAGCAAAGAAAAAAAAGTAGAAGAAATAAAATAAAAGTCAGGGATAGGTAAGGCGACTCACTAGTTCTGGAAAGTTCGGTGATCAATGAAGAGAAAGACAGTGTGTGTGACAGCATGGAGGTGCTGTTGACCTCAACAAGAGGGTTTTCAATGGAATGGCAGCAGGTAGACCTGACTGGAGCCAAGCAAAGAGAAAATGTACTGAGACAAGGCAACCAGCTCTTCAGAGGTGATGTCAGAAGCTGACACAGAGCCATGACCATCAGCACACAGAGATCCAGGAAGGAAGTGAGGAGACCCTCAGAGGTTAAGTTGGCCACTTGGACTTTGTTCTGATGGAGGTACACAGCCATACAAGGCTTTGGGCAAAAGGCAGTAATTATAGCTGGACATTCTTTATGATCACTGGGTATGTGAGTGTGGGTGTATATGTATGTGTTCATGTGTGTATGCATGTATTATGTGTATATCCATACGTAGGTGAGTTTTCATGTTCACATGTACGTGTATATGTGTGTGCATATATGTGTATGTGCATGTGTATATGTATGTGTTGTGAGTGTATATATATAATGTATGTACATGTATATAAATGTACACATGTATATTTATGTTTATGTCTGCTTGAGCACATATGTATGTGTATCTATGTCTATGTATGTATGTCTATGTATGTAATGTGCTATATGTATATATTAATGTGTATGTTTGTATGCGTGTATGCATGTGTGTATGTACATGTATGTGAGTGCATTATATATAAATGCGTGCATGTATGTCTATGTCTGCATGAGTGTATATGTATGTATATGCATGTATGTGTATATGTGTAATATATGTATATTAATGTGTATGTGAGTGTATGTATGTGAGTACATATGTGTTTGTATGTGTGTATTTGAGTGTGTGCTTATATATTTTATAAATATGTATATGTGTATATATGTGTGTGTGTGTGTGTGTGTGTGTGTGTGTGTGTATGTGTAATGGCCAGGCTATGCTGTGATAGACAGGGAGAACATATAGGAAATAAAATGACATTAGATGCCTGGGGAAACATGTTGGCCACAAGGGCGTGGTCATGAGGACAGACACAGACTTAACATGAGAAGTTGGTGGTCAGCCTTCTTAGGCAAATCTGGAGACATGGGGTAGAGCCCTAAATGAGACTACTGAGAAGAGGTGGAAAGGATGTAAGGGCCAGAAGGCAGGGAGGAATGTGAAGGGCTGTCTTCTGGACATGGCATGGCTGTTACACTCATGAACGCACAGCAGCTGTGGATACCTTCCCAAGACGTGACCAGCA
>JADRCC010524108.1:0-11998 GCA_019843855.1 Hylomyscus alleni
TCACCTGACTGTTTTGTTTTAGAGTATTCTCTCTCATCTTTCCCCTTCCTTTCTCCCTCTTTCCTAATCTTTTTCACTTTCTCTTCCCCCGTTCCACCTCTCTTCTCTCTCCCTCCCTTCTCCCATCTCCCTCTTATCTCTATCCATTCTCTCTCACCCCATTTCTTCATCTCTATTATTCCTTCATGGTGTCATATTTCCCTAACTGGCCTGAATACAATCTCGAGGACATTCTTGACCCTCTCTCTGCTTCTATGTCCCAAATGCTGTACTCTAGGCATGCAGCACCACCCAAGTTTATCCAGCACTGGAGATGGAACCCATGGACCCATCCCTCCTTCTCCTGTCTCCAACACAGCATCATTTCCCCACACTGACAACCTTGAATGTGCATCCACTCTACAGAATTTCAGGGACTGACCCACCTGACAAGTAGGAAAACAGTGATATAACCCACCAGCATCTAAAAACCAAACAGTTCCACTTAGGAAGAAGAGGAAGAAAGATCTACCTCTGTAATGGTGGCTGAGAGCTGTGAGATATCTATGGCAAATTTACATTTACTCTTAAAGGGAGATCTAGATATATACCCCATGAAAGAGCAGGAGAAAATGTAGTCAGTCTTATCTTTAGTGTATTTCACAGACTTTTGTGATGGTCCATTTTTTTCTATAGCCAGGTCATGATCTGCAGTGATGTGCCATGACAACAATGGGAGTGGATGCTAACTGGGAAGGAAATGCTGTGGGAGCCAGAATGTCCAAAGCCCATGTAACCTAAGTCTCGGGTTCCACAGTCAGAACTTCTCTGTCAGTCATGACATAGAAGTACAGAAGGAACATGAAGCCTTACAGCCACAATGTATCTATCAACTGTCACTTCCCTCCTAGCCACCCCTCATGCTTCTACTAACTGGCTGAGATCTAACCTCTAGTTGGATGGCCAGGATGCTTCGGCAGGTGCCAGGAAGTTCTCAAGCCTCAATCTAAGGACCACCCCATGCTCTGCCTATTAGTACTATCCCATTCTGAGCAGTTGCTGCTGAAGCAGCCTCAGCTCCTGGAGTAACACTAACATTCACAGCCTTCTACACCCTACAACCCTAAGTCTCAGGATCACCTGCACAATTCTGAGGTGTCACAGTTGGAGACCTCAGCTTTGTCCTATGGTTGATTGTGCCTCTGAGCAGATCAGTGACATCAAATCCTAAGGAGAGGAGAGATGGGTGACCCAGGAACCCAGTGAAGTAGGTGCCCCATTCCAGTTGGTGCTTCTCGGACTGTTAGAGACATATTCACACCTCTGATTCCTGGTGATGTTTTCCTCTCTTAGTTGGTGAGAACACAGAATCACCTGGAGGCAACAGAGCTGAGCAGGATGGACTTTGGAGCCCCTATATCTTGATTAATGTTTGATTTCATGTTTCTTATTTCCCTGTCATCTGATCTCTGTAAGGCAACTGCCTTCATTTTCCCACTCCTGTTTGGCATAGGATTTCTGGCCTTGGATTTGCATGACATAGAAGTACAGAAGTAACAAGAAACCTTACAACCACAGTGTATCTACCTATCAACAGTCACTTCCCTTCTAGCCACCCTTCATGCTTCTACTAACTGGTTGAGATCTAACCTGCTCTCCAGGGAGCTGGAAACCAACCAGAGAAATCTCAAGGCTCCACTCTCCCTCCTCCCATCACTTGGTCCATTGAGAGAGAGATGACACTTTACAGACAGGAAGACTCCAAGCTGTGGAGATGCCCGCTTAGCCCAGCCTTTGATATAGAGTCAGTAGACCACCATCAAAGTCCTAGAACATTACTTTATGAATATACAAAGGCTAATTTAGAGCTGAGAATTTGTCTTGGTTGGTAGAGTAGCTTTCCTAGCATGCTCAAAGCCAGAGTTTGATCTCAGCACCTTGTGGGTGGAGGCAGAAGAATCAAGGTTTCAAGATCATCTTTGGCTACCTAGGGAGTCCAGTATCAGCTCGAGATAAGTCACTGTCTACACACAAATATTGATTTTAAATTTTCTGTGGGTAACCAAAGTCCTCCAGGATAGACAACACAGTGATACCAGATAATGCCCAAGGATTCATACTACCTGAGGCAGCATGGGATTTGAAAGACTAGAAAAACAGTCCGTGGAGCCAAACAGGGAGCCCAGAAACACACCCACAGATATCATCAGTCCACCCTCTAGCAAAGAAGTGAGGCCATTACAGTGGAGAGATGACAGTGTCAGATCCATTTAACATCCACATGCAAAACAAACAGACACTGCCCATCTTTCATAACAGTTAATTCAGTGCAGCTCACACATTTACATGCAAATCAGTTACTAGAGGATTGCTATGGAGGAAATGGAGACCAAGAGAGTTTTTATGATGACTTTTCAATACAACACCAAAAGCAAGTACATGAAAGAAATGATTAAACATTGAATTTCCTTAAAATTATACTTTTCTGCTCTAACAAAGGGGCAAATAAAAGAGAAGTCATGATGAAGGATTATCATCTAAAGTACATAATGAATTCACAAAATTCAACCATTTGAAACCTTTCTGCCCTACTGTGGTATTTAAACTGAACTGCCACCTTGGCATGATCTGGAATCAACTAAGATACATATCTGGGTATGGCATTCCCAGGAAGTGTTAACTGAGTGGACAACACCTTCATGAAGCGCCCCAGATAGAGAGGGGTCCAGAGAAGAGCCTTGCTGCCTGCTTGCATTCCCTAGTTTCTTGGAGTTAAGGGTGCCACAGCCACCCACTGCTTGTTGTCAACAGCCTGATGTGAGAAAAAAAATACATTTCTGTGGCTGCACTGTGAGTATGTCAAAACCTGCCTGAAACCTACTCACACCTTCCTCTGAACAATACTGGGCTATTCAAAATCTTTTATTGACTTTCTTGGTTGCCTTACTAAATCAACAAAATGCAAGTTTTGTACTTTATGAGCAAACACTGAGACCAGCTAGGACAGTTTGCGTTCGATGTGGGAATCAGGACAGCAGCAGAAGGACTGCGGAGATACCTCAGAGGCTCCCTGTCAGGCTAATGGTAATTTTAACATGCCAAATTCCGTACTTCTTGGCTAATCAGTGGAGAACATTTTGATGAAGATTGACATTGCTTTGTATCTATGCTTTTGGTACTAAAAATAGCTGCAATTATAAACAACTCAGGAAGCATACAACGTGAGCAATGAAATCTATCACCACTCACAGCTTCAAGTTCAGGGAGTTCAGGATGAAACCTGCCACCAGCTGGGAACAAGATTCTTACATGTGCAATGGTCATAAAAACAGTGTCTACAGGAATTGGTGGGGGGGGGGCTATTCCCCAAGCACAGTGGGATTAAGTGTGGGTAGTGTAGATTTAAAGGGAGCTATAATTGATTATTACACTGGGGAAGTTAAGGTACTAATGTCTTCAAATGGGATGGTATCTATTGACACCATCCCATCCCTCAACAACTGCTACTACTTTATGTTGTCATAAACCAAAGAAGTTTAGAATGAGGATTCCAAGTACAGAAAATTGTCATATCACGAGGTCACAGCACAGTGCCAGGGACACAACCCTCTTTAACACTTAAGTGATGAAACCTTGTCTGGTCTTACCAATACTGGTGCTGATGTTATTATTATTGCTTCTGCTTTTCGCCACAAAACTAGTCTACTCAGTCACCATCCTCTGATGATCGACTGATTCCCCAATTTGTGTTGAACAGTGACCAACAAAAGAAAAAAAGTAACACCTTTTTGTATTGCTATAGCAAAAATTTGATGTAGGTTATAGAGCCTACATCTAACAGTCCTTGGAATACTCTTATTTTACCCATAACAAGAGGATCAGTAAAATGACAGTTGCTACAATCCTGCTTGCAGTTTATGGGGCCTTTGCAACCAGGTCTTCCTCATCCACACCCATTCCTACAGATTAACCTGTTATCATAAGAGATTTAAATGGCCGGGCGGTGGTGGCACACGCCTTTAATCCCAGCACTTGGGAGGCAGAGGCAGGCGGATTTCTGAGTTCAAGGCCAGCCTGGTCTACAGAGTGAGTTCCAGGACTGCCAAGGCTACACAGAGAAACCCTGTCTCGAAAAAACCAAAAAAAAAAAAAGAGAGAGAGAGATTTAAATGACTGTTTTTAAATATTCCTTTAGCCTACAGTGATAAAGAAAAGTTTATCATTTCTCTGCCTATTGTTAATAATAAGTAACCTCTACAAGGAGACCGGTGGAAATTTCTTTCCCTGCGGACTGATTAAACTAACCTTAATGTGTATCCTCACTGCTAAGTCTCACGCCATGTCTACTGAGTGAGAAAGCTTTTTAAAATATTAAACTAAAAAAAAGTTGATCGTGACTTACTTATATATACCTTTATGTTTTGAGTATATTTGTACTTCCCACAGGCATCAAAAGATAAACAAGTTTGTCATGCTAATTTGAAAGTTTTATTACCCCTATATTAACTTACGTGCATATCACATAAGAAAAAGATGTAAAGAATCAAGTCAGAAATGGAAACCAAGAATTCATTGTTCTATTTGACACCTCCCAAGTTACTTATTTATATGCTTTTTGTCTTCCATAACAAAAACAATTATCCTCTTTTACAGGATAGATCTTACATCATTACCCCAATGATAAAAAGAGTCTACCAGGCCACAGAACACCTCTCTTGTTGTTCCTATGGCTCCTTCCTTTTCCCTTCTGCCTGGTGCCTAATACTTTTTATTTATCTGGGCAGCAGATCACCAAATGCTGGGTCACTCTGTCTTGATACATTTGCTGTTCTAGTAGTTTCTCAAGTGATCAAATCAAATAATGAACCTGTATATGCTTTACACACTTTACAAACTTCTCTCCTCTCAGAATTTCCCCACCAACCATGACTGACCCGGTGGAGAACAGACTGGCTCCCATGGGCATCCAGCCCTCCACACTCCTCTAATTTTACTGGACTGATCATTCTTTTGCATTATCTTTGTTCCCCTGCCTCCCAAGTAACCTCAGTGCACTCTGGGATATCCCACCTGCACCCCTGCTGCTCAACACATAGGCTGCAAGCACAGCTGTATTTTTCACTGAGTCTCAAACTCGTCCAAACTTGCATCCCTAAAACTAAACCATCCTTGGACCTGCTATGAAAGTATGAGAGACCAGTTGCACCTGCACTGGAGCATGGCACTTGTTAGGTCTGTTGTGGAGGCACTGAGCTTCCTCCCCACTCCAAATTGAGCTTGCCAAATAAACTGTGGTAAGATTCCACTTTGCGTGAATGTGTTTAAAGTCACCAAGCTTTGCATTTAAAATTACTAAAACTGGCCAGTAAGATAGTTCAGTAGGAAGAGCATTCCTGCATACTCTTGACAACTTGAGTCTGAGCTCCAGGACCCTTTTGTTAGGAGAGAAGCACCTCCAGGGAGTTGCCCTCTGAACCCTTCACACATACCCATATGTACATATCACACATATAAATAAGTAAGAAAAAGCTATTTCCTTTGTTTTGGAGAGAGGAAAAATGGTTAAAATGATAATTTAGTTTTGTGTATTGTGCCACAGGACAAAAATATGGTCATTTGCATTCAGTGTCCTTCCATTTAAGCTTTGCCTAGTCAGTTGAGGACTTTCCACTCTGACCCTAAACATTGTCCTACTTACTCACCCTTCACCAGTACACAGGCATAAACATACAGATCTAGTTTTTCCTGTCTAAGGTGGTGAGCCACCAAGGGTCAATACTCCAACCTCCCCATCTTCTAAAACTCTGGTGTGTACGCCTCTGGATTCTCTCACGCCCTTAGCCCTTGTTCTGATTAGGAATTAAACAATGCTATCAGATTGTAAGGTCTAGGCCCACAGGTGGAGAGAGATACAGTCACCACTTGAGCTAAAATAAAAACTCAGTGGACTTTATACATCACGTGCTTGTTCACAGTTATCACACACTTCTGGAAAAAAATTCAAGACTATTTTTTTTCTAACAAAAATGATCGTGGCTTGAGCAACTGAGAGCTGGAGGTCCAGCCCCATCCTCCCTTCTATCACCCCACCTCTCCAACCCTGGAGGATTACTCGTCACTCAGCCACATGGAGATTCCTCCCCATGGCTTCCTTCCTCCACTTCTTTGCATAAGTGGCCTGGACTTTTATGACCTCATGAAAGTCCAGGTCCATGACCATATGTGTCCTAAAATGCCAAGGCCAATAGAAAAGAGGCTCAGTGAAGGGTTAGAAAGGTCATTTGCATTCAGTGTCCTTCCATTTCAGCTTCTCCTAGTCAGACGAGGACTTTCCACTCTGACCCTAAACATTGTCCAACTTACCCACCCTTCACCAGTACACAGGCACAAACATACAGATCTTGTAACTCCTAGGGACTTCAGGACCCAGCTGGCCTGACCCTGCTGCCCCTGAGCCTCTGACCCCAGAATCAATAAAGCCCCAACCAGATGGTGAGGAATCAGTGGGGCTCCCTACAGCCAGCCCCCTCTTCACCACTAAGCCCACCCCTGAGGTTCATGGCAAGGCCTAAGATGGTTCTCTTTCTCTCTAGCAGTTTGATAGGTAGAGCCCAGAACACAGCACACAGCAGGACCCACCATCAGAAGAGATATTACCCAGTTTTGAATATCCTGTGCACATGAGAGGAATTCTGGCAGACATCTGGTTTACCCAGGTGTGTCGATAGGAACCAGATGTCCTCAGACAGGATTTCCCAAGGACATAGGCAGTATCTTGCCCCATCTCCCACTCCATGAATTGTGGGTACTTTGCTGTGTTATCATACTCTAGCTGGACATTGTACTCGAACTGCCTCCTTCACCTTAGGTTCCTTCCTAGGTAGCAACCCTCCCCCAAGCTCTTGTCACCTGACTGGTTTGTTTTAGAGCATTCTCTCTCATCTTTCTTTCTCCTATCTCTCCCTCTTTTCTCTTCCCTCTGTCTCTCCGTTTCTCCCTTCCTTCTCATTTTTCTCCTGCCTTTCTTTCATCTCTCTTACCTCTTCTCTTTTTCCTCTTCCTCCTCTTACTTAGATCCTTTCTCTCATCAGTCTCATCCCATTTCTTCATCACACACTCTCTCTCTGCAGGATGTCATGTATCCCATGTTGGCCTGAATACACTCTCAAGGACAGTCATGACCCTCATCTGCTTCCACTTCCCAAATTCTGTGATCTCAGGCATACAGCACTACCCAAGTTTATCTAGCACTGGAGATGGCATCCCATGTCCATAGCCCTCCTTCTCCTGACTCCAACATGGCATAATTTCCCCTCACAGAGCACCTTGAATGCACATTTGCTGTATAGCCCCCTGGACAATGATATTTTCTATATTGTGAAATTCACCATAGATGGAAAAAATCCTGGTCATAGGCACTTATGACACACTGGCCTTCTGAAGGAGTTGGAAAAGAGAGGCATCAAAACAGGCTGCTGTGACCTAGGTCTTCGTGAGCATGACCTCTGATCTCAGCTGGTACAAGCTGTGTTCCTCAATCAGGATGGGGCACTGAGTATCTCAGACAGAGTAAGGCTGCCTTTCACTGGCCCACAACATGTACTTCCAGTGCAGGCTTCCCCCTGACAGCACAGGAGATACAGGGCAGGGAACAAGGAGTGAGAACCCTGCTCTGCAGCCCCCTTTTCCAGAGTGCACAACAAAGCACTGTCTTCTCTCTAGTCTCCAGTCTCAATCTACACAGCCCAGTAAGTGGAAGGCTGTTGTTGAACTGTGGCTCTTTTATGGGTAGGTGGGATACTCAGTGAGGAAGAAGAAGAGGTCCCTGTGCTACTCCCTAGCGTCCACTCAGTCTCTGCAACCTCTGTCTGAGGCATAGTGTGAAATCCACAGAGCAGAGATAATGCCCAGAGCTTTCTGGCCAGGTACAGCAGCAGATGCCAGATGAACAATCCTGTCTGTCACGCATGCCGTCAGCACACCTAAAACCTAAGCCAGAAAAATCATTGACCTGAACATGGAACATGAACTGGGATGTTCTTTCTGGTCTGGTTGGGTTTCTTTTCAGATTCCAGGGTTCTTAGTAATTGAGAGAGGAGAAGGTTGTTATGAAAGGTTAGTCACAGTTTCCTGAAAGTCCTTGCCCAACAGGTTAATCAAACACAGTTTTCTGGGTTTGTTTCTCCCTTGGCTGTTGCAAGGAGTTTGTGCAGGAAGCACAAGGCAAGTCACTGGGTGTTCATTGTATCTCTCCATCTGGCACACACTCAAAGAAAATAAGATAAATGTTTATGGTCAATGTGACCATAGGAGTTGAAGATCTTTGGAAATAAGTTGAGTGAGAAAAGTGGAAAACAGTGGATATATGACCATAGAACCCCTAGAAGGCTGTACAGAGTTTGATGGGTCATTTTGGTTAATGTTTGGAAAACCAAGAATTCAGAGAGAAATGTGGCCAGTGAAGGCCCAGCTTAGGAGGTTTCAGAAGACCAAGACAAGCCTGGAGGCCACTTGTGTTGCATGCTGCTTAAAAACATAGCAGCAAAGAAAAAAAAAGACGAATGGAATAATCATTTCTTATTTGTTTTCCCAAGATGATTGAGCACTAAATAAGGGATGTATTGAACCTGTGTATTTGAAACAATGTCTTTAATTTTAAATATCATGCAACATATATAATTTCATGAAAAAGTACAGGGGTCTGAGTTACAGTGGTTCTGTTGTGTGAATGTAAGTTGACAAATATATAGACTATTAGTTACATAAAACCTATGTCCCCGTATAGGAGAATTATTAAAATGACCAGAGATTGTTTAAAAGATATGTGGATAAATTACAGATGTTGTGGAATTATGAAAGATGCATTGTAAATAGAAGAACATTTCACCTTAAAAAATGCAAGTACCTTCTTCACTATATTAGTTAATGTCCAAGGCTGGCTTTCACTATTCTTCATTTTTTCCTTTTTTTATTATTATTAATCATTTCATTTGTTTACATCCCAAATGATATCCCACTTACTGGTTACCCCTCTGCCACCACCTCCCATCCCACATCTGCCCTCCCCCATCCCTTTTGCCTGTATGAGAGTGGTCCCCCATCCACCTCTCTCACTCCAGTGCTCTAGCATCCCCCTACTCTGGAGTATCAAACCTCCTGGGACCAAGGGCTTCCCCCCACCATTGCTGTGGGGCAAGGCCATTCAGTCCTGTCATTACCCCCTTCCCAGTCCAGCCTCTGACTGTTCCTCATCCGAAACCTCCTCCTCCCTCCGCATCTCCAAGATGTCATAATTCCCCCACATCCACCCCACCAGAACTTCCAACCCCATGGGGCCTTAAGTCTCGCAAGAGTTAGGCGCATCTTCTCTCACTGAGGCCAGACAAGGCAACCCTCTGCTGTATATATGTCTGGGGCCTCATATCAGCTGATGTTCACTGTCTGGTTGGTGGTTCAAAGGCTGAGTGATCTCTGGGGTCCATATCCACTTTGAAATTAGTATATATTCCCCCAAATGAACTGAGTTTTTGAATTTTATCTTAGACATTAAAGAAGCCATGTGCCTCGTTATTTTCCTAGCAATCAATGAGGTTTTTTGGTTGTTGTTGTTTTAGATTTGAGCACCCAACAGAATCTTTTTATTTAATAAGTTGTAAAAAATGTAAAGTCTGTCTATGATTAATATAAGTTGAGGTTTTAATATTGGTTATGAAGTAATTAAATTGCAAAGACACTGTAAAAAAAACATAGCAGCATCCTTCCCAGTACAACATTTTATGGGCTGGGCCCCCACCCTGGACAATTGAGGAAGTGGAGACATCCATGTGAGATGGCAGATCGCAGGCTTCCACTGTGAGTCAGTAAATGAGAGTCCAAATTTAATAAAAAAGACTTTCCCCAAGAAACACAGAGGGTTGTAGACACTCAGGAAATTGTACAGGAAGAAGCCAAGGGATTGGGGTGGGGGTGGGGGAAGGTGTACTAAGGGAAAAGCAAGCTAAGCAGCCCCAGCAATGTAGCCCAGCCTGCTGCAGAGGGAGAAGAAACAAAAGGCAAGCCAGGAGAGGCTCAGGAGTCCTGCGCTCAGAAGAGGTCCAGTCCTCACAAGCCTCCGATCCAGTGAGACAGTGCTACCTCCAGCTTTCAGGTCAGTGGTGGAGGGAAGCTCCACACCGCCACTCTGACTAGAAGGCCATGACTAGGTGGCATCTTGAGTGAAGAGTCTTATTAAAAAGTGAGCAACCCCAGGCTCTGAATCAAGGTGCATGGCCAAGAATGGGGCCTCCAGGGTGGAAAACAGGAGAGCCAGATATCGACAAGCCAACTGTTCTGTGCAGCAACAACACTAGGCTTAAACTGGGAAGTGCATGGCAGAGATTGTCCCACAGAGGGGCCATGGACAAATCTCAACACCTGAGGACAAACCTAGACTTATCTCTGAGGCCAAAGCCAGCACAGGGGTCAATTCTGGAACTCTCTATCTGGCATTGTAGAGCCCAGGAACTGTAAAGTTCCAGAGGTATGCATGATGCCAATAGCTGCGTCCTCCAGCAAAGGGCTAAGGTTCAGGTTAGTTTAAAAGCATACAGTCCAGTCCTCTGCCTTTATTCACCTCAGTACTTTATCTACTCTGCATTTTATCCAGTCAGTACTGTGTCCACTTCAGCACTGTATTTACTCAATACTATATCTTCTCAGTACTGTGTCCACTTCATGCTCTATCTTCTCAGTACTGTGTCCACTTCAGTATTGAACCAACTCAGTACTGTATTTACTCAGTCCTGTATCTACTCAGTACTGTGTCCACTTCAGCACTGTACCTATATTTACTCAGTATTGTGTTCACACCAGTACTTTATTTACTCAGTACTGTGTCTAGTTCAATACTGGTTCAACTTAATACGGTGATCACTTCCACACTGAAGAAATACTAGTCCACAGAATTATTGCTTGGTCAGGTCTTTCTCTTCCCTTTCATTCCTTCTCCCTTTCTAAAAGCCTTTAGAATGTATTCTTTTTTTATTAGATATTTTCTCTATTTATATTTCAAATGAAATCTCCTTTCCAAGTTTCCCCTCTGGGGAAAAAACAAAACAAACAAACAAACAAACAAATCCCCTGTGTTCCCTGCCCCCTCCCCCTGGAAGTCTCCTAGGTCTATTCTCTTACTTTGCCTCTTCCTCCTCCTTAGGCTGACTGCCAAGGTTCAGGTATCAAAGAACTGAACCCCAGCAATCAAATACCCACTTTGGTTCACCTAATTAACATGCCCAACTAAAATTAAACAACTCATGCTAACATGGATGTCTCCTATTTAGAGACAATCTTTTGTCCCCCAGGGCAAATATTCCTTACCCCTCTCCCTTGCCACTTTTCTCCCCTCTCCCTCTTCTGCTGTCTCCTGTCTTTGTGCCTTATTTCCTGCCCCTTTCCCCCATGGGGCAGCTACTTTGAGGTTGCTTACAAGTGCTGTATCTACTCAGTACTGTGTTAACTTCAGTGCTGTATCTACTCAGTACTGTTTCCACTTCAGTAGTGACCTACTCAGTACTGTATGTACTCAGTGATGTTTCTAATTAGTACTGTGTCCTCTCACAGTACTAATCTGTGAGTACTTTATCTGCTCAGTGCTGTATCTACTCACTGTT
Organism: Hylomyscus alleni; assembly: GCA_019843855.1. Taxonomy (NCBI): domain Eukaryota; kingdom Metazoa; phylum Chordata; class Mammalia; order Rodentia; family Muridae; genus Hylomyscus; species Hylomyscus alleni. The sequence goes on from JADRCC010524108.1 coordinate 11,628, forward strand.
ATGTCTACCCAGTGCTATATCTACTCAGTACTGTACTCATTTTAGTCTTAGCTCTATTTCACTGTTGCAGTTGTTTCCCACATTACTTATAAAAAGAAGAGGCCCCCACATGGAATAGTGGCAAGATTAGAGGGCTGTCCAGAGGGTAAGGGAACCTGCACAGCCCAGAAAATGTAAAAGTAATTGCTTCCAGCAGATGTTCCAGATGTACAGAAGGGAAGCAACCTCTGTGAAAACATCTCCAGAAGACATCAGGCTCTTGGTCAGTTCAGACATGGCAATAGCCTAACCACAGACAAGACAAAACACCACGTGATCATATGTCCCTCACCACCAAAGCATAGCCTAACCACAGACAAGACAAAACACCA
>JADRCC010524108.1:12008-24346 GCA_019843855.1 Hylomyscus alleni
CCCTCACCACCAAAGCATAGCCTAACCACAGACAAGACAAAACACCACGTGATCATATGTCCCTCACCACCAATGCAGACAATACAAAACACCACGTGATCATATGTCCCTCACCACCAATGCATACAGCTTGCACTTTCTAATTCTCTAGGACCCCCAAAACAATCTGGTCTGCTCTCATTCTTTGTGTATGGAGTTTGTTTTGGGGGTAGGATTTGGGGAGACAAAGTCTCACTAGGCAGCCTTGGCTGGCCTGAAACTCGATCTATAGAACAGGTGTCTCAAGTTTACAGAAATCCACCTTCTTCAGCCTCCAGAGTGCTGAAATTAAAGACATGTATCACCATGACTGGATTTTTTTTTACTTAAATTTATATTATAATTTTATGTGTATGACTCTTTTGCCTGTGTATATGTTATCGGGGCCCCAGATCTTAGTACAATTGACTCGATGTTGGGAATAGCACTCAGGCCATAAAACTCAACATACAGACAGCACTACCTGCCAAAGAGAAAACAAAGACCTAATTCATCAAAGTCTGTAGTTCTGCAGTCTATAGGGGAATGCCAGGAAGTAGGAGAGGGTAGGTTGGTGAGCAGGGGTAGGGGGAGGGAATAGGGATTTTTATCGGAAGGGAAACTGGGAAAGGGGATATCATTTGAAATGTAAATAAAGAAAATATGTAATAAATAAATAAATAAATAAACAAGCTATCTCAGGATTAGAATCTTATACTCATACCAACTCATGACACAGCTAGTGGCCTCCTCTGAGAACACTACAATGTTGGCTATCTAATTACTGTGTGACTCAATACGAGGTCCTACTCACAGTTTAGTTTGAGAAACCTACTTCCATTAATCCTGCCACCCTCTTGCCTGTTACAAGATGAAGAATGAAATTAGGTATGTGGCCGTTGCAGTAGTTACTTGAACTGAAATTCCTTGGGCTCAGGCCAGGTAGCTCAGCCTGGAGGAAAGAACTGATTGATCTGATCCACACTTTAAGATAAGGGAAGGTAGCTGGGCAACGGTGGTGCAGGCATTTAATCCCAGCACTTGGGAGGCAGAGGTAGGCAGATTTCTGAGTTCGAGGCCAGCCTGGTCTACAGAGTGAGTTCCAGGACAGCCAGGACTACACAGAGAAAGCCTGTCTCAAAAAAACAAAAAACAAAAAAAACAAAACAAAACAAAAAAAAAACAAAAAAAAAAACCAACCCCCCTCCCCCAAAAAAGATAAGGAAAAGTAAAGTCCACCACCATATACATAGAGAGGCGTTATGATTTTACTACCAGATTCTCTTACAAATTGTTGTCCTCCACTACTAGGATGCTGACTTGGCTGCCTGACAAATGAAAAATGTCCCTAAGGTCAGTGAGGCCAATGAATATCCTCATGACATAGCCTGACCCCGTTCTCCCTGAGACCATGGTAAAGAAGGTACCCAGGGGTTGATGGAGGACACCAGAAGGCAAGGATTTTTCTCCCAAAAGCCACTAGCAGGATTCTGGTAACTGACATTCACAAGGCTACTCACCTGGGGTCCACAAAACATTTTTACTTCCTCAGAGCAAGATATATTAGACCTGGACTGGGGAGCAGTCTCAACCAGAGACTGAATTTGTGCTCAAGTAAGTCCAAAATAGAGGGCCCTTATCCAGGATGAGGTACAAATAAGAGATAAGCATCTTGGTAGTCTCTGAAAAAACTAATTTCATCAAGATCTGTCCTGCCAAAGGAAGATACAAGTACTGCCTGGTTTATATTAATATCATTTTTAGGTGACTGAAAGCATTCCCTGCCTGGACTTAAACTGCCAAATAGTAGCTAAAAAACTCCCACAGAAACTGGTCTTGCAATTTGGCATCTCCTTAGCAATGAGTCTAACAATGGCTTCCATAGCCAAAAGCATGCTAAAGCTTTAGACATAGAGTAAAACCTACATTATGCATATAGATATCAGAGTTCTGGGTGGGTATTAATACTACTAATAATAATTTTAAATATAGAGCATTAAAAGAAAATCTAAGAAAACTCTTATTAGAGTCTAGCTTTGGCTTCACTGCACTCCTTCTAGAATAGGATTTATCCACTCTGAGCTTAGGTTTGGAAAACCAACCTCCCCCATTACTTCCCAAGCAGATAACCAAAGGGTCACTGGAACCAACTTGGAAAGAACTTACATGGCAATTCTTTCTACCTCTATGGCTATGAATGTAGCTGACATTATTCTATGGATCTATCACATGCAGGTCAAGAAACAGGAAGCCATGGTGCCAAATGGACTGCTTCCAGTCTATGGACCCATTAAAATTAAAGATTCACAGAGATTTGGGGCCCTTCTATTTCCTGCCTCACTACCTTCTCCTATCACTTTTATTTGATATGAAAACAGATTTATGGTTCAGCGTCCACCACACTCACCACACTCAGGCTTCTACTTGGCAACGGAGGAAGACAGATACAGGGGAGGTGATGGGTAACATGGCTGCACACCAGCAACCCATACTTCTTCTTTGCCTTTGCTTTCTGGTTTGAGAGTCTGGCTGTGTGGAAAAAAGGAAAGGTGTATAGTAATACAGGATAGTAATACAGAACATATACAATTCTGTGCATGCCCTGCATTTGTGGCCCTAGTTGACAGGAACAAGAGAGTTTACATTGCAAATAAATGAATTGTAAAACAAAGGCTTCATAAAACAACACAGATGAATATATGCAAATAAAACCCCTTCCAAGGAATGCACAAGTAAAAATGTAATTCAACAGCCACAAAACTAAAAATATTGGAATTTCTTGACAAATATTCTGGCCTTTGGAAACCTGGAAGGACCTGGAGAATCAGTCCTAATGCCACAGGAAAGAACCCTGGGGATAGAGTTAATTATGATGAGTCAGAAATTGTCCAGGAGATTAGTACTTATGCTTAGATACACAGCCTGATGCTACATAGACTAGCAATAACCAGACGACACTCCATTAACTGACAAGACACACTGTTTCTGGGGGCAGCCCAAAGTAATATTAAAGGCTTACAAGGGGCTAACCTTGTCTAATATTCACAGTCTTTACCTAAGCATTTCTCTCATCCTGATGACTGTTATTCTGCTGTATGGGCTAACTCATCTGGATAACAGCCATATCACCAAGTCTCTGAGACTACTTAGTGGGCATATTAATGTTGCACTAGAAGAAATTGATATATCAGTCAAAGAAAATGTTAAATCTAAAAGATTCCTGTCCCAAAATATCCAGGAAATCTAGAATACCATGAAAAGAACTAACCTAAGAATATAGTAAGTATAGAAAAATATGAGACATCCCAGCTCCAAGTACCAGAGAATGTTTTCAACAAAATCATACACGAAGACATCCCAACCTAAAGAATGTTGCCAATAAACATACAAGAAACTTGTTGAACACCAATTAGACTGGACAAGAAAAGAAAATCTTCTTGCCACAGAATAATTAAAACATGGTATCTACAGAATGAAGAAAGAATATTAAAAGTGGCAAGTGGAAAAGGCCAAGTAACATACAAAAGTAGACCTATCAGAATTGCATCCAACACCTTAACAGAGACTCTAAAAGCTAGAAAGGCCTGGGCAGATAGATGTAATGCAACCTCTAAATAAAAAAAGATGACAACCTATACTACTACACACACACACACAAATCTCAATTAGCATAGATGAAGAAAATTAGAAATTACAGGATAAATTTAAATTTAAGCAACATCTACCAACAATTCCTACAGAAAATACTAAAAGGAAATCTCCAATGCAAGGATAACTACATCCAAGCAAATACAAGAAACAAGCAATTCCATATCAGCAAAAAGAAGGGAAGCACGTGCCTGCAAGTGCATACACACACACACACACACACACACACACACACACACACACACACACTAAAAGCACTCACATCAAAATAGCAGGAAGTAACAATCATTGCTCATTAATATCTCTCAACATCAATGGCCTCAATCCTCCAATAAAAAGACACAGGGTAACAGAATGGATGTAAAAACAGGACCAATAATTATGCTGTATACAAGAAACACACCACAGCAAAAATGATACACATTACATCTGAATACGGGGCTGGAAAAAATGAAGTAGTCATCTAATATTTAAAAAAATAGACTTTCAACCAAAATTAATCAAAAGAGACAGGGAAAGACACTTCATACTCGTCAAAGGAAAAATATACCAAGATGATATTTCAATTCTGAATATCTATGCCCCAAATATAATGGCACCCGTATTTGTTAAAAACAACAACAATAAACTCTATTAAAAAATGGGGTACAGAGCTAAACAAAGAATTCTCAACTAATGAATACCGAATGGCTGAAAAGCACCTAAAGAAATGTTCAACAACCTTAGTCATCAGAGAAATGCAAATCAAAACAACTCTGAGATTCCACCTCACACCAGTCAGATTGGCTGGAATAAAAAACTCAGGTGACAGCAGATGCTGGAGAGGTTGTGGAGAAAGAGGAACACTACTTCATTGCTGGTGGGATTGCAAGCTGGTACAACCACTCTGGAAATCAGTTTGGCGGTTCCTCCGGAAATTGGACATAGTTCTACCGGAGGACTCAGCTATACCACTCCTGGGCATATACCCTAAAGATGCTCCAACATGTAATAAGGACACATGCTCCACCATGTTCATAGCAGCCTTATTTATAATAGCCAGAAACTAGAAACAACCCAGATGTCCCTCAACAGAGGAATGGATACAGAAACTATGGTACATCTACACAATGGAGTACTACTCAGCTATCAAAAACAATGAATTTATGAAATTCTTAGGCAAATGGATGGATCTGGAGAATATCATCCTGAGTGAGGTAACCCAATCACAAAAGAACACATGGTATGCACTCTCTAATAAGTGGTTATTAGCCCAGAAGTTCGGAATACACAAAGTACAACCCACAAACCTCAAGAAACTCAAGAAAAAAGAAGATATTTCATTCCTTCTTAAAAGGGGGAACAAAATACCCATGCAAGGAGTTGCAGAGACTAACTATGGAGCAGAGACTGAAGGAAGGGCACTCCAACCTGATATAGCTGTCTCCTGAGAGGCTCTGACAGTGCCTGACTAATACAGAAGTAGAGGCTCACAGCCATCCATTGAACTGAGTATAGGGTCCCCAATGAAGGAGTTAGAGAAAGAACCAATGGAGTTGAAGGGTTTGCAGCCTCTTGGGACGAACAACAATATGGACTGACCAATGCCCTCAGAGCTCCCAGGGATTCAACCACCAACCAAGGAGTACACATGGTGGGACTAATTGTTCTAGCAGCATGTGTATAGTAGAGGATTGCAAAGTTGGTCATCAATGGGAGGAGAGGCCCTTGGCCTTGTGAAGGTTCTGTGCCCCAGTGTAGGGGAATGACAGGGCAGATAAGTGGGAGAAGGTGGGGTGGCAGGCATGGGGAGGGGGGAGGCAACAGGGGTTTGTTCTTGTTGTTTTTGTTTGTTCATTAAAAATAAAAAAAAATTAAAAAAGGACTTCAATTGAAAAAAAACAACAACAATAACAACAACAAAATTTGCAAAAAGCTTAAATCATACATCAAAGCCCACACATTAACAGTGGGAGACTTCAATACCCCACTCTCACAAACTGACACATCATCCAGACAAAAAGTAAACAATGTCATAATGAAAGTTACCAACATTATGAATCAAGACCACATAGCAGACATCTACAAACTATTTCACCTAAACACAAAAGAATATATCTTCTTCTCAGCACTTCATGGATCCTTCCCCAAAACTGTCCATGTAGTCAATCTCAAAGCAAGCCTCAAGAGATACAAGAATATTGAAATAACACCATGAATCTTATCAGAGTACCATTGATTAAAGCTGGACTTCATTAACAACAGAAATGCCAGAAAGCCTACAAACTCATGAAAAATGGACAATTCTCTACTTGATGATCTCTGGATCAGGGATGAAACAAAGAAAGAAATAAGAGTTTCTAGAATTCAATGAAAATAAAGGCACAACATATAAAAACCTATGGGAGATAATAAAAGCAGTACTAAGAGGAAAGTTTGTAGCACTAAGTGCCTCCATAAAGAAATTAGAAAGGTCTCTTACCAGAGTATAAAAGTACACCTTTTTTTCTAGGGAAAAAAAAGCAGCAAGTACACCAACATCAAATTAAATGGAGAAAAACTTAGAGCAATTCCATTAAAATCAGAGACAAGACAAGAATGCCCACTCTCTCCCTCTGTATTCAATATTGTACTTGTAGTTCTAGCTACAGCAATAAGACAACTAAAGGGGATCAAAGAGATAGAATTTGGAAAGGAAGAAGTCAAAATATCAATTCTTTTGGATGATTTGATATTAAACATATGTGATCCCCGCAAAAAAAAAAAAATCTTTCAAAGGACTTTGTGTGGTTTATGTATCAGAGTAATTGTGGCTTCACAGAATGATTTGGGTAGTGTTCCTTCTGTTTCTGTTTTGTGGAGTAGTTTGAATAGTATTGGTATTAAGTCTTTGAAGATTTGATAGAACTCTGCACTAAACCCATCTGGTCCTAGTATTGTTTGGGGGTTGGGAGATTTTTAATGAATTCTTGTATTTCTTTAAGGGTTATGGGACTGTTTAGATGGTTTATCTGATCCTGATTTAACTTTGGTATTTGGTATCTGTCTAGAAAATTGTCCATTTCATCCAGATTTTCCAGTTTTGTTGAGTATAAGCTTTTGTAGTAGGATCTGAAGATTTCTTTTGATTGCCTTGGTTTTTGTTGTTATGCCTCCCTTTTCATTCCTAATTTTGTTAATTTGGATACTTTCTCTGTGTCATCTGTGTTAGTCTGTTTAAGGATTTATCTATCTTGTTAATTTTCTCAAAGAACCAGCTCCTGGTTTGGTTGATTCTTTGTATAGTTCTTTTCCTTTCTATTTGGTTGATTTCAGCCCTGAGTTTGATTATTTCCAGGCATCTAATCATCGTGGGATATTTGCTTCTCTTTGTTCTAGAGCTTTCAGTTGTGCAGTCAAACTGCTAGTTTATGCTCTCTCCAGTTTCTTTGTGTAGGCACTCAGAGCTATGATTTTTCCTCTTAGTCCTTTTCTCATTATGTCTGAAAAGTTTGGATATGTTATGCTTCATTTTCATTGAATTCTAAAAAGTCTTTAATTTCTTTCTTTATTTCTTCCTTGACCAAGTTATCATTGAGTAGAGTGTCTTTCTATTGTTGTTGTTGTTATTGAGGACCAGCCTTAATCTGTGGTGATCTGATATGATGTGTGGAATTATTTCAATCTTCTTGTATCTATTGAGGCCTGTTTTGTGACCGATTGTATAGTTAGTTTTGGGGAAGGTACCATGAGTTGCTGAAAAAAAGGTATATCCTTTTGTTTTAGGATAAAATGTTCTAGAGATATCTGTTATATCCATTTGTTTCATAACTTCTTTTAGATTCACTATGTCTGTTTAATTTCCGTTTCCATGATCTGTCTATTGATGAGATTGTGGTGTTGAAGTCTCCCACTATTATTGTGTGAGGCGCAATGTGTACTTTGAGCTTTAATAAAGTTTCTTTTATGAATGTGGGTGCCCTTGCCTTTGGAGCATAGAAGTTCAGAATTGAGAGTTCACCTTGGTTTATTTTTCCTTTGTAAGTATGAAGTGTCTTTCCTTATCTTTTTTGAAAATTTTAGGTTGAAAGTCAATTTTATTTAATATTAAAATGTCTACTCCAGCTTGTTTCTTGGGACATTTGCTTGGAAAATTTTTTTCCAGCCTTTTACTTTGAGGTAGTGTCTGTCTTTCCTACTGAGGTGGGTTTCTTATATGAGCAAAATGTTGGGTCTTGTTTATGTATCCAGACTATTAGTCTATGTCTTTTTATTGGGAGAATGAGTCCATTGTTGTTAAGATTTATTAAGGAAAAGTGAATGTCGCTTCCTGTTATTTTTGTTGTTACAGATGGAATTATGCTTGTGTGGGTATCTTGTTTTTGGTTTATTAAAAGAATATTATTTTCTTGCTTTTTTAGGGTGTGGTTTCCCTCCTTGTGGTAGAGTTTTCCATTTATTATCTTTTGAATGGCTGTATTTGAGGAAAGATATTGTGTAAATTTGTTTTTGTCATGGAATATCTTGGTTTCTCCATCTATGGTAATTGAGAGTTTTGCTGGATATAGTAGCCTGGGCTGGCATTTGTGTTCTCTTAGGGTCTGTATGACATCTGCTCAAGATCTTCTAGCTTTCATAGTCTCTGGTGAGAAGTCTGGTGTAATTCTGATAGGTCTGCCTTTATATGTTACTTGGCTATTTCCCTTACTGCTTTCAAAATTCTTTCTTTGTTTAGTGCATTTGGTGTTTTGATTATTATGTGACAGGAGGAATTTCTTTCCTGGTCCAGTCTATTTGGAATTCTGTAGGTTTCTTGTTTGTTCATACCCATCTCTTTCTTTAGGTTAGAAAAGTTTTCTTCTATATTTTTGTTGAAGATATTTACTGGCCCTTTAAGTTGGTATTCTTCTCTCTCTTCCGTACCTATTATCCTTAGGTTTGGTCTACTCATTGTGTATTTGATTTCCTGAATGTTTTGGGTTAGGATCTTTTTGCATATTGTGTTTTCTTTGACTGTCCTATCAATATTTTTTATCATATCTTCTGCACTTGAGATTCTCTCTTCTCTCTCTTGTATTCTGTTGGTGATGCTTGCATCTATTGCTCCTGACTTCTTTCCTAGGTTTTCTATCTCCATAGTTGTCTTCCTTTGTGATTTCTTTATTGTTTCTTCTTCCATTTTTAGATCCTTAATGATCTTTTTCAATTCCTTCACTTGTTTGGTTGTGTTTTCCTGTAATTCTTTAAGGGGTTTTTGTGTTTTTCCTTAAGGGCTTCTATCTGTTTACCTGTGTTCTCCTATATTTCTTTAAGAGAGTTACTTATATCCTTCTTAAAGTCCTCTATCAGCATCATGAGATATGATTTTAAATCCAAATCCTGATTTTCCAGTGTGTTGGGGTATTCAAGACTTGCTGTTGTAGGAGAATTGGGTTCTGATGATGCCAAGTAGCCTTGGTTTCTGTTGGTAACGTTCTTGCCCTTGCCTTTTACCACCTGGTAATCTCTGGCATTAGCTTGTCTTGCTTTCTCTGGCTGGAGTTTGTCCCTCCTGTGGGCCTGTGAGCCTATGTCAGCACTCATGGGAGATCAGCTCTTTTCTGGGGGGACCTATGTACAGAGGGCTATGGAAGAGCCCCAGCTCCCAGGTTCAGAAGGAGACCAAAAGAATCCTGTCCCAGCTGCTCCACTCTTCCTGTGCCCTGTGCACTCCTGGCAGGTTCAATTTTGAACAGTTATTGGAGAGAAAGCAGTGATCTCACCTCTGAGCCTAGGAATGAGAGTACTCCTTGGAGACCAGCTTTCTCCTGGCAGAACCTGTGTACAGAGGGCTATGGAGCAGCCTTAGCTCCTGGGTACAGAGGGCAACCCAAGAGGGTATTTTTTTGTAAGATGATGCAACATTTGTGTCTTCTTGCCCCCAAAAGGGAACACGTCATGATTAAGAATGATGTCATGATTAGAGCAAAGTCCAACTAGCCAATGAGTTCTCATTGGAATTACAAACCAGAGCATGCATGAGGGCTTAGTTACTTCTAGGAGCAGGGATGATATAAAAAACAGACTTGGGAGGATCTAGAGTCTTCACTCTTGCTCAGTTTTAGGATTTGATGGATAACTTAGGAGATAGACACATAAACTATACAAAGATCATATCCGGGTGGATAGGAGAACTCTGGTATATGAATGAAAAAAGGAGATTGATGGAGGGGGACATAGTGAGAAGATCACAGGAGGGTGTGGCCTCATAAAATTACTCTGCTATGAGTTCACAGTTCATTTTTTTATAAGTCATTTTAAAAACTTGTATTCATTTTATAGAATGGGTATTTTATTTACATGTATGTCTGTGCATTATACATATCCAAGGTGTGCAAAGGAACATAAGAGGACATTCAGTCTATAACCAGAGTTACAGATGGCTGTAAGCTATTGTGTAGTTGCTGGCACCGAAACACTGGATCTTTTTCAGGAACAAGTCATCTTAACTGCTGAGACAATCTCCAGTACTGAGACCAAACTTTAAAACCCAAACTCAGCACAGCACAGCTGTTCCTTAAATGGTACCAAATTATCTGTAAGTTTTGAAGGCTTCTCGTAGTAAGTTTTGTCAACTTCATACAAACTTAGACACTCCTGAGTAGAGGGAACCTCAACTGAGGAAGCTGCTTCAATGATTGACCTGTGGGCATGTCTGAGGTAAAGTTCTAAATGACTAACTGATGTAGGAAGACCCAACCTACTGTAGATGGTTTCATCTCTAAGCAGGTGGACCTGGGCCATATAAGAAGAATGGTTGTTCAAGCCAGGAGAAACAAGCTAATTAGTAGCATTTCTCTATGGCCATGCCTTCAACTCTTATTTAAAGTTCCTATTTTCCCTCTTTTATATAATAAAATCTGTAAACCAATAAATCAATCAGTTCACCTTAAGTAGGGAGCTGTCAGACCAAATTATCAATTGCAACCAAGTCCTACTTCATGAACCAATGAGGTTTTATTAGGGTTACCAATAGTAGTAGGATAGTAGTTGAGGGGTTACACAAATGAGTAGAAAAGACTCCAAAGCAGGTGTATTATGGTGAGGTCTCCCCAACACAGGCAAATACTGTGACCCTGGACCTGCTGCATAGACTAAAGGCAGCTGACAGGTTCAGGAATATTCTCCTTGAAGCTCAAGGCTGAGTTCCCACCCTCAGCTGTTATTTTCTGATTTTAAAACTCTGGGGTGGGGCTCCCTTTTATTCTGAACCTCAGGTGCCTTCCCCTCATCCTGCAGGAAATGTTTTAACATGTAGGAAACTGTCATACAAGAGAGCTCTTTTCTTTTAGTAAGTGGGTTGGCTAGTTTTGGAAAACTTCATACAATCTGGAGTCATCTGCATAGAAGATGAAACCTCAATTGAGATGCCTTCATCATATTTCATTCAGGTAAGGTTTTGGGAATATCGTCCATCAAAGATAAATATTGGAGGTCTCCACCAACTATTAGCAGTGCTACCCCTAGGTGTGTGGTCCTGTGTTGTATAAGAAAGCAAGCTGAGGTAGTCATGGCAAGCAAGTATTTTTCATTAGGATTACTAAGAGGAGTGGCGATGAATGGTTACATACAGGAGCAGGGAAGAGTTAAAAGCAGCCACAACTCTAAAATCTCATTCCAACATGAGTGATAACTCAAGAAAGTTGCAGTGTTAATTCTTGCTGAAAAGTTTGCAGAGAGCTCTCCAATCAGAGAATGTCCTCTCTCTATGGATTGGCTGGTCTGTTAGCCTCCTACAAAACCTGTTTATTCCTTTTATAAAGCTAGGGAAGATCCTTTCAGAATCTTCCAAGTTTCCATTTCCCAGACTTATGACCTTGTTTATCTCCTGATCTTATTATGACCTCCCAGAGGGAGATGTTCAATTCAAAGTAGACTGCTAAACAGCAAATGCCACCTGTTCCTGGGGCAGAATTACATAGGAGGTGTGGGAGGCATGGACAAATGTCACCTGCTCCTTCGGCAGAATTACATGCAGCTTAGAGAGAGGTGTGGGAGGGGGTTGAGGGGGGCCAGAATCTCAGATGATAATCCCACCTCTTCTTTCCATGAAGGAATATCAATCATCAACAAGCCCAATCTTGGGGTTCTCTTATAAGAGTCACAGCTGCTCTGATGAAATGACAGCTGTCATACACAGAGGACAGAACTCTATGACACTAGGTAGAAGAGCAATGTCTTCATGATTCATTAATGTTAGTCTCTCTCTGCCTTGGGAGGATCTAGGGTCTTCACTCTCATTCTTAGGATTTAAAGAATAATCAAGAGAGACAGATACATGGAGATAAGCTATCCAAAGATGATATCACAGTTGACCCACCATTTTAAAAAATTATAAACTTACCCTAGTGGATAATTACCTGATGCTAGTTACCTCCCCAGCAAAACTTCTTTTTTGTTCATTTTTTAAATACTATTGGTTCTTTGTGAATTTCACCTCCTGCACCCCAATCCTATCACTCCCCTCCCCTTGTACCCATTCTCTGTGCTTGCAACACCCCAACAGAGAAAACATATCATTGTGGAAGCTGTAGTTTGTCCCAATGTGTTCCACATTATACACTTTTGTTCACACTTCTTTGTTTACAAATGCTCATTACAATGAGTCCTTAATCTGATACTAGGTCTGCTAACATGCAGAGGTTGTCTGTTTCAGGATAACTCCCAGGTCCCAA
>JADRCC010524117.1:0-12782 GCA_019843855.1 Hylomyscus alleni
GTGTTCATTATTCCTAAATTACCTCCTCATGTCAGCAGATCTGTGGCTTGTAAACAGAGAGGCCACTTACACTTGCCCTCCTGTGTGGCTGTAGACTCTGCCTTGAGACAAGTTAGGGATGTAGCTGCTAAGCTGCTATTTGGTGTTACCATGGAAGGCATTTCAGCTCATTTAAACTATTTGTATTGTGTTTGCATTTTTTAAGCTGAGTAAGTTTGTAATTTTTGACAATTCTAAGCATATATATTCTGAAATCTCTCATGCATCGCACTTTCTAAAATCCCTCCTACCTGACTATACTAATCCCTTTCTAAAAATCCTCATATGTTTGTTGTTGTTGTTGTTATTGTGTGTTTGTTTTGTTTTGTTTTTTTTGAACCACTGAATTCAACAAAGACCGACTGTATGATGTATTTAGAATTAAATACTAGAACCTGGTGGGCTCTTCAGTGGTTACACAACTGAAGACATTAACTTTCTCATCCAGGAACTAATCTGTAAACTTTATAGCAGCAAGAAGAGAAGTAGGATCCTATGAACCGCTCCTCCATCCCCAACTGATTCCAGGGAGTCTTGTGGAGGCTTAGTTCAGGTAAACCTAGTTGCTGTGATTCTAAAGGGTGCATTGTGTCACATGGCATTTTGCAACCCTTCTCTCTAAAACTGGGCTCTAACTTGTTTCTGTCTACTCTTTTTGAAGTTCTCTGTGACTTAGAGGAAGACGCATATATGTCATAAATGTGAAAGGTGTCCTGTTGGAAATCATCCCCTAATGAAAAACTAGTAGTGGAGAATGAGAAAGAGCTTAGGAAATAGCAACAACATTTCTATCTTAAGTTTGATACTGCTTCATATAGGTTTTACCTATTAATTTAATGGTAATCAACCAAATGGGTTGCAGTTGCTAGAAAGAATTTCTGGCAACCTGACATTACTTCTTGTTTGATCATTGCACAAATGTCTTGGAGGAAGATGTTATAAATTTGGGCAGAGAAAAGCCCATTTAATTGCCCCCAAAATCATACTTCAAATACAAAGAAGTTTGCATTGTGGTTTAAACTTCTTGTTTAGAAGACTCATTTACTAGAAGTAGGAAAAGAGCTATATTTTCATTCTAAAATGGTAGTTAATGTTTGTGGATGTCCCTGATGATTCCTGTATTTTGATGTTGATTCTGCTTTCCCAGGAGGGGTTGCCTGGAACAAGGAATGAGTCAAGTAAGTACTCAGATGACTTCTTTTGAACCACCCCTAGTCACTGGAATGGAATCAATCACTAGGCAAGTAGGTGGGACTTCTGGGTTGGATTGAGGAAGAGAGGAAGCAGGAGAGGGTTAGGAGTTTTTTGGAAAAAGATAGCGAGAGGGCAAGATGTAACTACTAGTGTCTCCGGGCTTATGTGGCAAATTTAATATGGTTTACAAGATTAGGATTCTAGTTGTTGCACCCAGCGATTGAGTTAACATTGTTTCTGAAGTAAGTTTGTGTGGCATTTTCCTTCATATAGAAGTTCGACTGGATTCCAGAGAGAAAGGCACTGTGGCCGAGCATGGGTTTGCCAGATGTGCAGCGCAAAGGCCGTGGCGAGTTTCGAGGCATGGGGTTAGCGTGATAACGACCCGCTAGTGGGAACTTAGAAAGCTGAGTGGAGAGATTTTGGAGCTCTGATTCAGAGAGCCTCCACGATATAAGTACTGGCCAGCAAGACTGCTGTGGCTGAGAGTAGCTGGGTGAAGCACAGGAACTTGTATTTTTTTTTTTTTTTTTTATTTCCTGCAACAAGTTAAGACTAACCAGTTTCAACAGAAGTTACAAAATTATTACAGAGAGAGCCCAGATTCCATGAATGTAGTCAATCCTGCCTAAATAAAAGAGTAAAGCAAGGTATGGGGGCTCATGCCTGTAATTCCAGCACTTGAAAAGTGGAGGCAATAGATTTGGAAATTAAGGCCAGCTCTGACTACATAGCAAATTTGAGGTCAAGTTAGCAGCTAAGACCATATCAAAAGAATAAAAACAATAAAAAACAAACAAATGAAAATCCATAAGAGTTAAGCTATATCCTTAAACCGTATCAACTGGACCCATCTGTCTAAATGTTAGTAGTAGTTTTGCCTTATTAAATCCTCAGAGAATATAGAGAATGACTTGTATACACAACATATGTTCACATTGAGTCATACAGTGTAACTTCAAAGTCCCTAATCTTTCCTTGCTCTTCAGTTATGTGTCATCTGATAGTTCTCTGAAGTTTAACCTAAGTTTCTCCTAGAATAAACTTTTAGAAATTAATTTAAGAATATATTAAAAATGTTGAATAATGCCTTTAGAGTATTCAGATTATTGTCTAATGTTTAATGTACAGGCCATAAATATTATGCATTCAATAAATACTTGTATACAAAAATGAATATGTACATGTACATATGTACAAATTTATACATTATTTAGACACAAATCCTTTATGTATGTGAACATATTTTATATATACACATTTATTTAAATACATCCCATCAATATATATGTGTACATATATTTATAATTATTTTTTAAGTGTTGAGTTAGCATCTAAACCATATTCTTTTTCAATATTTTAGTAAAATTTCATCATGGTAGAACTTTTCAGAGATAGGACAACAGTAAGTTCTTGAAGTAGTCATCAATATTCATCAGAAATTTAGAAAATTTCATATTTTATTCCAATATATTTGTTGTTATAAAGAATATGTTTTGAACTTATTTTATTTTGTAGTTGCTTTTATTACTATATTTTCAATTATTTTTTAGAGTATGAAAAATCAAAAATAGATTGCTTAAATACAAATGTTTGTATTTTTCTGCAAAAGCAATACAATAGGGGTTAGGGAGATGGCTCATCAGTTAAGAGAACTTGGTACTCTTCCAGAGGATATGGGTTCAATTCCAGAATCTACATGGACTACAACTGTCTATAATTTCAGTGCTAAGAAATCCATTGTTTTCTTCTGGTCTTTGAGGACAGCAGATATACATGTATTGCAAAAAATGTAGGGAAAACATTTATACACATACATTAAATATTAAAACCAATAAAATAAAATGTATATTAGTTTATGAATATCTATAAGAACTATGCATATTTATTTTAATGTATAAGTCTTAATAGTTTTGTCTTAGAGAATTAGACATTTTTATAGGTCTCTTTATAAGATAATTATGCAAAGATATATCATTTTTATCAAATAAGCTCTTAAAGTCAAAGAAATTAGCACTTACTAAATGAGACTGATTAAATTAAACTTTACAAGAATACTTAATAAGGTGCCAGGAAGGGCAGTCCAGCTGCAGACTTGAGGAAGATGTGATCTTCCATAGTAAAGGAAACTGAACCTAGGATGAATGTACACAGGACTCCAAATGGTCAAATGACATGAAGCAAAACTGTGGACTTGAACTTACTTCCATTCTCCATTACCAACAAATAAACATATGGAGCCAATTGTCCAAGTACTTTCAGAGGAAGCTGAACAGAGCAGTTTCACCAAGCTCTGATTTCTTCATTGCTTGGCTTTGTCAAGGTTGTCCTTGAACTTTTAGTTCAACTAGCTCATAGTGATCAAGTTGACATTTGCAAGGAAGTGAGTGGAGGTGATTTTTGAGTTACCGTATTCAGTGCTCCTTAGGTTAAAAAGTCACATTTTAGTTGTGAAAAGTTTTAAGACTCCAGTCTGTAATCTCTTAATATTTATAAAGTTGGAGAACATGTTAGAAAACATAGACCAAAGAATGTTGGATGTGGGTGTCAGAATGAAAGTGATTTTAAAGAAAATTCAATTGTAAGAACAACTAAACTTATCTCTTTGAATTAAGGGCTCCTTATATTATTTTTGGAGGTTAGTATATATACCAAAATGTTAGCAATGGACCCAGACAGTTTGGGTTGGAGTTTACCCTTGTTATAAGGAATTCTTCTGAAGAAAAAGGTCTCCCTCTGGGGTGTTATTGGGCATTTAGTGCTATAAACATCAGTCTAGGTATTAAGACAAGAAAAAAAGATTTTTTATTATAAATATGCATTTGAGTTAATCTTTCTGTATATAATTGTATTAAGTATGGCCTCCTTGAATCAGTAATTCATTCTTGTGTCTCTGGATAATAGTTTTTCTCTGACATAGATAGTTTTTAATAGCTTTTCTTTGTGAGATGTTTCTTGCAAATGACTGCAAGTTACACAGATCTAAATAGAACTTTAAGTAAATCTGTGAGTAGCCTCTGTGGCTTTTGACTATTAGTATCTTTTCTTACTAAGGTGCCTAAAAAGGGAAAGACAGTTTACTGAGTTATATCATATTTTCTAACCAGCTCGGCATAGATATTTTTATGACATGCCCATTTCCTTATGCATGCTTGATAGCTCAACACTGCTTTAAGTGTGACACTTTCTTTTTTAATATGTGTCTCCCTTGGAACAATAACAAGGATAAGTTAATTTAAGACAAATTTCAACTTCTTTAACTGTTCTGTGTTGCCTGCTTATCTAAGGATTAGTTTATAAATGTTACATTAGATATAATTTTTCTTAAGGTGATATCTAAAAACTTTACATAAAGTCATAGAGCTATACAATCAATTCCTTCTGTTACTGTACCCATATTACTCAAAATCTGTTCATATCATTTTCAGCACACGTATGAACCCAAAATTTTCCCCTTAGTTTGAAATTGAAAGGACCATATATAACAGTAGATATTTTTCATAGTATTTTATAGATTATTTAGAATTTCATATCATGAATCTTGATCACTTTCAATTCTCAGTCCTCCAAGTTCTGCCCCCTACCCTTTTGACCCCCACCATCACAGAAGAAGAAGAAGAAGAAGAAGAAGAAGAAGAAGAAGAAGAAGAAGAAGAAGAAGAAGAAGAAGAAGAAGAAGAAGAAGAAGAAGAAGAGTCTAATTTGCATTGTCCATATACTCACTAGAGTCACTAGAGCATGGCCAAACTCTCAGTGGCCAACCCCTTAAAAAACCTGAATCTTTTCCATCCATACCCTTGTCAAAAGGGATAAATTGTGGAAAGCTACATTTCAGTATCTTTATCATTATTTTAAGAGCTATGTTTCAAAGTTTTCTGTCTAGACTTTTTGGGGTGAGGTAGGGTTGGTTATGGTGACTGTAGGGTTTGTCACAGAAGCTGCTTATGTCCCTCTTCCTCAAATGTAAGTCTGAGGTTATCAGTTCCAGTAAAAAAGTAGCTTCTTTGCTTTGCTCTTTATAGTCAGTGGGACCATGGATAATGACTGCATCCATGTTTTCTGGTGGCATCATAAGCCACATACATCCCTATGGTTTCTGGGGTCTACATGTACCACAGAGCTCTGCATGGTCTCTAGTAGCAGTGCAGATCATGGACAACAAGATGGCCTGCCAGGTCTGGCATTGCCCTGGAAGGGATGGTATGTCACAGTTCCCCCGCTGGAACAGAGCCAGCAGGATGTGGGTCTTCTCAAGTGCTGACAGTTACTGAAGGTATAAAGCTTGTTTGTATAATAACATATATATATATATATTATTCTATGGTCTTTCTTTTGGAAATATTCTCTTACCAAGGTTAATGACTCAATGAGAATGAGAAACAACACAATTCTTGGAAGTAAGACTATGTGTCTGTGATGCCGAGAACTTCAGGACAGAAGTTCTTTCCTTAAGACTGTGGGAAAGAATTCTGAAAGTATGAGTTCATGAATACATAAATCAGTGTAATAACTGTTCTTTATGGGATATCTCATCTTCCAACTATCTCAACTATGTAAAATATAAGGATACAGTATGAATTGTATGAGAGTTTTCATGGGCATGAAAGAACTGATGGAGCTTCAGTAATGAGTCAGCTTAGTTAGAAAGATATTAAGGAAGTCAGGTATGTTGGCACAAGCCTTTAATGCCAGCATTCAGAAGACATAGTTATGCAGAAATCTGAGTTCAAGATCTGTCTACAGAGCAAGTTTCAGGACAGCTAAGTTTAAGCAGTGAAGGAGTTGGAAAACAGAAAGCTAATGATAATATAATAGAACAATATAATTATGTTCCAGCTCCAGCAAGCAGCAGAACTCAGCTGCTTTGGCTATGTGGCTGTCTTTAAAGGCATACAGCTAAGGTCATAAAATGCTGATTCATGAGATAATTAAACATGAACCTGGGATAAATGATTGAACTGATATGCAACTCTGAAGGAAATATTTTATGTAAAATAAAAGACTGGGCTTTGATCTGCAAGAGAGAGTGATCTCCAGCAGAGAGCTATGTCAAGCAGAACACAGAGCTGTCAGCTTTTATCCATCACTGAGTCTGAGTTGTTTGTCTGCCTCTCCCAAAAACATCTTCCTCAGGACCCTCTCCCAAGCTGAGGCTAGGCTTACACAATGGCCCTCTGCTTCAGTATGGGCAATGGATACCACATAGCAGCACAGGCCAAGTTCACTAACATAGCTTCAGGTGCAAATGCAGGCTACTTGCATCAATATGACACCCAGTGACAGCATTACCCATGGACATCAGCATGGCTTTAGACAGAAGCAGAGATGGTGGACATCTGAGAGACCGCTACTGCTATTGCACTGCTATGTAGGTGTCTGTGGTCCATGCTGCTGCTGGAGGCCATATCTGGGTTCATAGTACTACTGTGGCCAATGTATGCAATGATGTCCATGGGGTGTGTGTATGTGCACATGCACGCACATGTGAACACTGGTGTCTCTTAGTCCAGAGTACTCATCAAATCCTCAGAAATTACAGTTATAGGTCATTTGAGCCGTCTAGTGTAGCTGCTCAGAACCAAACTCATGTCCTAGGGAAGAGCAGTAACTCATTGCTTAACTGTTAAGTGACCTCTGGTGTCCAATTTTAAGTTTTTTGAGAATTGATTTGCATTGGGAAAAGAATTTGGCTTGATAGATCCTGATTTCCATACTGAAATACATTACTCTATTGCTTTTGGTTTGTATGAATTGGTTGAAAATTCTGGTATTCTTACTCCCTCTGTCTACAATGTGTGTTACTTGTTTGATGATGCTTGCTTGCTTGTTAAATTTTCAATCATTTATATTGAGTATATTGGTTTTTATTTTCCTGTTTACTTACTTATTTGGAATTTATATACTTTTCATTTGGAATTTATATTTATCCTAATTTCATATCTGTTGCTCTTACAAACTGCCCAGTAAAAAAGCAATGCATGAGAGAAGGAAGTTTACAATTTACAATTACAGACTACAGCCCATCACTGAAGCAACTAATAGAGGAATCAGAACAACTTATCACATCTACAGTCAAATATAAAGAGAAATGAATGCATGCATGTTCACTTGCTTGCTTATGCTCAGCTCAATTTTTCCACTATTATACAGTTCAGGAACTCTGGTCTAGTAATTGGTGCTGCCCATAGTTCCTAAACTTTCCCACACCAATTATTTTACACACACACACACACACACACACACACACACACACACACACACACACACACACTACTTAAAGATACTATCATGAAATTTGGAGGATAGAACACAGGACAAGTTTGTAGAAGAGAGGGAGCAGCAGGAGTGATGTTGATGCAGTCTATGGGTGACATTTCATACTAAATCACCACATTATCTTAAAGAGAATGGAGTGTTAAGAGAACTTCAGAGTTTTCAGTGCCACAAAGAATGACAATTACCAGAGCAAAAGGCAAACCTAGCAGAACACATAATTTGATTGACTTAATCATCATTTCCAGTAAATTTGTTGCAAAACATACCCATTTTATCCATTCTGCTTTCTGAAGGATCTGGTTTGCAAGTAAAAGTTATTACATAATATATCCAGTAAAAAAGTTATTCATTACACCAGGAAACAATTAATAAAAAGGACAACATTCCACTAAGGCAGATGAAACTAGACTACAAATGTTGGGCCTTATGTACAGTAATTTAAGGTAAATATAGTTAGGATGTTTAAAGATTCTCTCAGGAAGGTAAGCATCATACATGAGCACATTATAATTCTCCCCAGTTGGTGCAAAGAGTAGAGAAACAGAGCAAACCAAAACAAATAGTTGAAGACATTATAGCAGAAAATGTCCAAATTTTATAAAATACACTGCTAATTCATGCATGCCATTATTACAGATAACCATGAAGTTGGTAGAGGATAAACAAGATAAATTTATTTATTATAATTTTTAGACTAGTGCACTAAAATCCAATGGCCTACTGGGTCAATTACTCTGGTGAGATAGTTGCTGTATTCATAGATAGTGTCTTCTATCATTTCCTCATATAGTATGTAAATTATAGTCCCAAAGACCTCATTGTAAGGACACAACTCCATTCCAGACATTTGATTTCATGGAATAAGCAGTACTTCAATCCACCACATTCTAACACTACCAAGAAGGAGATCAGGCTTTCAACATATCAATCTGTGGTCAAGGAGATACATGGCAAATCAGATACAAGAAGCTGAAGAGGGATCAGACATTTTAGTGAAGGTCAATGTGGAAGAAAACCCACATGAAATCACTCATAAAATTAGGAAACAGAGAAAAAGAACAGGCAGTGGGCCCAGGTATCAAAGCCTCTACCAGTGATGAGCTTTCTCTCTCATGTCTCCAGCTCCTAAAGGTTTATCTCTCATTTCTGAATTTAGAAGATTAATTTCTACTATATGTGCTATATATTAACTTTCAGCATTTCTCTTGGTGGTTGGAACTGTAATATCCAACTTCTAGACTCTTGTTCCCACTGATAGAACTAGACTTGTATTTCATATTTTCTTTTTTTATTAGATATTTTCTTTGTTTACATGTCTATTTCTCCTTTCCCAGTTTCCCCTCCACAAAACAAACAAACAAAAACAAAAAGAACAAACCCCTGTTGCCTCCTCCATCCCCATGACTGCCACCCCACCCTCTCCCACTTATTGGCCCTGGCATTTACCTACACTGGGGTATAGAACCTTCACAGTGCCAAGGGCCTCTCCTCCCATTGATGATCAACTTTGCAATCCTCTACTATACACATGCTGCCAGAACAATCAGCCCCACCATGTATAGTCCTTAGTTGGCGGTTGAGTCTCTGGGAGCTTTGAGGGTACTAGTTAGTTCATATTGTTGTTCATCCTAAGGGGCTGCAAACCCTTCAGCTCCTTCAGCCCTTTCTTTAACTCCTTCATTGGGGACCCTGTACTCAGTTCAATGGATGGCTGTGAGCCTTTACATCTATATTAGTCAGGTATTGTCAGAGCCTTTCAGGAGATAGCTATATTAGGTTGGCTTGTCCTTCCTTCAGTCTCTGCTCCATTGTTAGTCTCTACAACTCCTTCTGTGGGTATTTTGTTCCCCTTTTTAAGAAGGAATGAAATGTCCACATTTGGTCTTCATTCTTCTTGAGTTTCTTGTGGTTTGTGGGTTGTTCTTCCTGTAGTCCAAATTTCTGGGCTAATAACCACTTATCAAAGAGTGCATACCATGTGTGTTCTTTTGTGATTGGGTTATCTCACTCAGGATGATATTCTCCAGATCCATCCATTTCCCTAAGAATTTCATAAATTCATTATTTTTAATAGCTATCTACACAATAGTACTCCATTGTGTAGATGTACCACATTTTCTGTATCCATTCCTCTGTTGAGGGACATCTGGGTTGTTTTCAGTTTCTGGCTATTATAAATAAAGCTGCTATGAACATGGTGGAGCATGTGTCCTTATTACATGTTGGAGCATCTTCTAGGTATATGCCCAGGAGTGGTATAGCTGGGTCTTCCAGTAGAACTATGTCCAATTTCCGGAGGAACCGCCAAACTGATTTCCAGAGTGGTTGTACCAGCTTGCAATCCCACCAGCAATGAAGTAGTGTTCCTCTTACTCCACAACCTCTCCAGCATCTGCTGTCATCATTTTGTCCTATTGACAGTATATTTTGCCTTACAGAAGCTTTGCAACTTTATGAGGTCCCATTTGTCAATTCTTGATCTTAGAGCATAAGCTATTGGCATTCTCTTCAGGAAATTTGTTGCATATTTTCAACACTAGCTTTCCAGATCCAAATATAGTGCATAATTATATATTGTTACAATTTAGACCTAGCTTCATAATCCTTGTTTTCATATACCCTATACTACTCTTAAAATCAATTTATACCCAAGGATGATCATATATTTCTGATCCTTCAGCCACTATCTCTTGAGTTCCAGGATTATAGATACACACTATCGCACTTGTTCGTTAATTTAACACTGAGAATTAAAATCAGGAAGTTTCGTGCATGCTAGGTCAGAGTTCTACCAACATTTGCTGGTTTTCAGGATATGATGGAATGGAGATATCCTTTGCTGTTCATTTCATCTCTGAGTACAAGGACATTTCCAATGTTTGAGTCTTAGAGATTCCTGCCCCTTAGTGAAGACAGGTCTTATCATGTAGGTTTAGAGTGATACACTTTTATGTTCTTTCCAATAACTTTACACCTTTGTTATATGTGTTACATGGTAAGATATGATACAAACAGTGTTAGAAGATTTTCTGAAACGTATATATTTTCAGTATTGCCATAGACAAGCATCTACATAAGACTGTTAAATTGATTGTTGTTTTATATCAAGCAACTTTTAAAATACTCATTTTTATTGTTATAATTTTTTATAAATTTTAAAGAATATGACAAAAATATATTGTAGGAATTGATGGGGGGTCTCTGTGAGGAATTGGGGTACAAAAGTAAAACAAGAATGTGATTTAATTCTATTTACTTAAAATATGTTTTTAAATGTTAACACATTCAAATAAATTAAAATCGTTTTTTAAAAAAGATTTTCTGCCATACTTCTACCAATAGTTGTGTCATGTTCCTGTTTATCCTTCCTACAGCTTCTTTATAAACTCCTAATGTCAATGTCCCCCTGTTCTTTTGAAAAGACTATATACACAATCCCAAGGTAATCTTATTTCCTTACAAATCTAAATTCATAGTTCAACAATTTATTACTTTAGCTGAGTTTTCTCCAAAAATGCCTGAAGTACCAAGAAAAAATTAAGTCACCAAGGGTCTTGAATTTCTTTTACAACTTTCCTTCCTTTTTATATACTATTATTTCCTTATTGATCATTGCCCTCATCTTATATTCAAGTTAA
This sequence comes from Hylomyscus alleni, assembly GCA_019843855.1. Classification (NCBI taxonomy): domain Eukaryota; kingdom Metazoa; phylum Chordata; class Mammalia; order Rodentia; family Muridae; genus Hylomyscus; species Hylomyscus alleni. The sequence continues at coordinate 11,148 of JADRCC010524117.1, forward strand.
ATTCTAATTATGCATATTAATTATCTTTATTTTGATATAAAGTGTAACAACATGCATCAATATCAAAGGCAATTAACTAGTATTGATTACCATTTACAGTTACTTGCTTTGCCTAATAACCCATTTTGTTGCAGGATTCCATCTAGCATGAGAAGGAATTTAATTTTTCTGTCTAATTGGATATGAAAAGTTCAAGAACACTGGTTTTTTGATGGTAGTTTGTATGTTGTAGAATGGTCCCCATTTCACTATAAGACAATGTGTTTGGAGGAAGAAGACTGAGGACCTGAGTATTATCTTCATCAGATCATATGAAGGATTCTTACTAACTTGAGGATTCTCTAGGAAAGGAATGTGCCTTTTGTCCTCTTTTAAGATTATTCATTTCCTTCTGATGATCAGTATTCTTTTTTTTCCTATTCCCCTTGTGTCCATCAGAATGCTTAATGTTATACTCAATTCTCTCATTCTTACCTTTTGCTTTTCTTCTGCACACATTATTAACAAATCTCTCTAGACATCTTACTTTCTTATTTAGTATTCAGAATAAGACTAACTATAGCCACATACAAGAAAATGAAATTAGATTTCTATCTACCACCTTGTATATAGACTAATTCCAAGTGGGTGAATGACTTAAACTATTGAAGTGGTATAAGAAATACTAGGGAGTACATTATACAATTAAGAGTAATAAAGGGCTTTTTGAATAAGATTTTATTTGCCCAAGTATTAGCATCAGCAATTGAGAAGGTGGACTTCACAAAAATAAAAGGCTTCTGCAAAGGTAAAGATACAACCGATCAAGTCAATAAAAAGCCCATAGACATGGAGAGACTCTACGTGTCTGTACATCTAACAGAGGTTTAATATCTAGAGTAAATAAAAAAGTTTTAGAAAATGAGTAAAAACAATGACTTATTCAAAAAAATGGGTTCTCAAAAGAAGGAAACAACTGCTTAGAAATATATTCAAAATGCGTATCATCCCTGGCAATTATGAAAATGCAAATTAAACCAACTTTCAGATATTATCTTTCCCTAATCTAAAAGTCAACAATCAGTAGAACAACTTACAACAAATGTTGGAAGAGAAACATGGAATAGAAAACTCCATTAACTGTTGATTGGATTGCAAAATGGTACAGTGACAATGGAAATCAGTATGGAGAATTCTCAAAAAGCTAAAAATAAATCTACTACTCAGCTAAACCATTTCTTGGAATATGTCTAAAGACTCAACATTATAATTCACAGATAAGTATTCAACTGTGTTAATTGCTGCTCTATTCTCAGTAGCTAGGAAATGCAAACAACCTAAATGATCTACAATCAATAAATGAATAATTAAAATATGATATCTGTATATAATATATATTATTTATCTAAAAAGAAAAATATTTCTTTATATATTATTTATCTATAAAGAAAAAAATGAAATTGAAATTGTGAACTTCGCAGATAAGTGGATGGAACTTGAAAAGATCATATTGAGTGAGATAACTCAGGAACAGGAAGACACTCTCTCTCTCTTTCTCTCTCTTTCTCTCACTCTTCTCTTTATTTAATTTATTTTACTTATTCACTTTATATCCCACTCACTGTCCCCTCCCAGTCACCCTCTTCCACAATCCTT
>JADRCC010524145.1:2030-14763 GCA_019843855.1 Hylomyscus alleni
CTCTACCCATATTTTAGTAGATTTGGGTAGTAATGGATTTAGTAGAACTAAATCAGTCTTGTCCTCTGCTTTGGCAACAAACTCTTTACCCACTGAGCCATTTTCCCCAGCCCCAAACATTTTTTAATAAGTAATATTGTAACATGGAATTTAGAGAGAAGGATGATTTGATGTGTGTCTATATATATGTGTGTGTGTGTGTGTACATGTGTTTTTTAATAGGTGCCTCCCACTAAATTTTCGGAAAGATGAAATAAGAGGGATTTATAAAGATCGAATGAAAATTGGAGCAAACCTTGCTGATGTTGATCCAATGCAACTAGATTCTTCAGTGAGTATTTTAAAATTTGTGTTTGACTTGAAGTGTAATTTCAATCACTTTGTTTTTGTTTTACAGGTAAATAAAACTTTTTTTTTCTTATTAGAAACTTAAGTTTTTATATATTTTAAAAGCAAAAATCTTTGGGGAATTGGAGAGATGGCTCAGCATTTAGGGCATTTGTGACTCTTAGAGAACACCTGAGTTTAGTTCCCAGTATCCAGATGGTGCCCTACATATAAAATAAACAAACATTAAAAAAAAATCTTTGGACTGCTATTGTTAATTAGTTGATGTGGGTTGATTATGAAGACATAGGCAGTGTTTTAATTTTAATGCAGATCTGTGTCCTGTTTCAATGCAGGTGCGATTTGACAGTGTTGGCGGCCTGTCCAGTCACATTGCCGCTCTAAAGGAGATGGTGGTGTTTCCCTTACTTTATCCAGAAGTCTTCGAAAAGTTTAAAATTCAACCCCCAAGGTAATAGAAAGATGCTTTTACTTATAGCCACAGTGTGTGCAGTGCTACTGAATGTATTAGAGGTGTGAGTGCAGGTGCACATACGCATGTGGAGGCCAGGCAGATGTCAGGTATCTGCTCTGATAACTTACCTTGAGACAGTCTCTTACTGAGACTAGAGTTAGACATCCAGCAAGCCCGAGCAGCCTTCCCCAGTTCTCCCACCAGCACTGGGGTTACAACTATACCCGTGACCACAGTCAGCTTTTGCGTGTATCCTGGGGATTTGAACTCTAGTGTGCATGTCTGTACAGCCAGTGCTTTTACTGGCCTAGCCATTTCCCCAGTCCTCCTAAGTATGAGTCTGCATGTATGAGTGTATGCTGCTTGTCTGGGAGTACCTGTGGGGTTAATTCAATTCCTAGAGCTGGAATTACACAGTTGTGAGCTATCACACTTGAACACTGGGACCCAAGCTCTGCTCTTCTGGAAGAGCATCAGGAGCCCTTAATCACCAGCCTGGAAACCTGAGTATCCCTAGAACCATAGTGACAGGGGAAGGAGAGAGCCAGCTCCAGTTACTCTCTAGTCAACACACAGGATCACTATTAATGATTTCTAAAAACCAATACACACAATTTTTTATATATGTCTCCTTAAAATACTATCCTATCCACATAAAAAGTAGAGAATTCTGTGATTGTGTTATATGTAAAATGTGCATGATCAGGTAATAAAGGACAATGTTTCAAATAAAGGGATTCTTTTAAGTTTTCCTGTTTATATTGATACTAACTCTCAAAGTTTTAACTTGTACTTGTGTATAATAATGAAACTGTCTCAGTTTAATGTTTTAAATTAACTAATTAAAATGATTATGAGATTGGCTCTTAGTTTTTGTTTCAATAGTCTACCTTTTAATTTAGTACTGAAAGTGTTTAATATATTTTGCAGAGGTTGTTTGTTTTATGGACCACCTGGAACTGGAAAAACCCTGGTTGCTAGAGCACTTGCCAATGAATGCAGCCGCGGGGATAAAAGAGTGGCATTTTTCATGAGGAAAGGTGCTGACTGTCTGAGTAAATGGGTAGGAGAGTCTGAGAGACAACTTCGACTGCTATTTGACCAGGTGATAGTAAATTTTCCCTATAGATTTTCTTTCCACTTCGTTTTTTTAATTTGATGGAATAAAGTTTACTTGGGCTTATGGTTCTAGAGGGATAAGAAGAGTCTTATCAGTGGGGTGGCACAACAGCAAGTAGGCATGATGGCAGAAATAGGAAGCTGGGAATTCAAATCTTGAAAAATCTCCCTTGGACTGGTTGTACTCCTTGTGTACAGTTCCCCTTGTCAAGTATCCATTCCGTTCTGACATCTCAAACATCGTGTGGTCTCCATTGCACCCTAGGCTTTACTTTCACAGGTTTATAGAATGCTCTTTCAGCCTGTTGCCCTCTACGGGCCTTCATGCAGGAACCCCTCCTCTGCCACGTGGATTTTGAGAACTCATAATCATAAGGATGATTAGTCCCCTCCTGAGCAACTTAATAGTAGTGGATTATTTGGCAATGTGGAAACAAGGCAGTTCTTCCCTAGCGTATCTTTCAGTTGCATATGCTGGATTGTACTGACAATATATTGTGAAATGCTAACATTCTGCTTCACCGGGATATGCCGAAAGGATTTGTGGTTGGTTGGGTTGGTTGGTTGGTTGGTTGGTTGGTTGGTTGGTTGGTTGGTTTTTGGTTGTTGTTTGTTTAGGCGGGGTCCTTCTATATAACCCTAGCTGTCCTGCATTATGAAGACTAGGCTGGTCTTGAAATCAGATCTGCCACCCAAGTTCTGGGATTAAAGGTGTGCCAACATGCTTGATATTGAAAATGAATTTGAAAACCCTTTTAGAACTAAGAGTCTCTATTTTGCCTTCACTAAAATAGTTTTTTTGCGTGTTGTTGGTTTGGTTTGCTTTGATTTTTTCGAGACATGGTTTCTCTGTGTAGCCCTGGCTGTCCTGCAACTCACTCTGTAGACCAGGCTGGCCTCGACCTCAGAAATCCGCCTGCCTCTGCCTCCCTAGTGCTGGGATTAAAGGCGTGCGCCACCACCTCGCTCGGCTATTTTGCATGTTGTTGAGGAATGTTTTTCTTTGTAACATGGAGGGAGAGTACAACTGTCCTCCACTATTTGTTTATTGAATAGTCAGTAATAACGTTTTTCTGTGTGTCAAGTAACTGAAACTTTATGAAATGCAAGGTATATAAATACTGGAATATTTTGGATATTTCAAGTTAAAATGCAGATAAAATTATATTAATATAATGTACATATGTAAAGTTCTAAAAAAGTTTTTAGTCTCAAAGTTATAAATGGCAAACTGGCAAGCAAAATTGAATGAAAATAGATTGTAATGGTATATTCCAGTTTATAAATTATATATATTTAATAAATTTGAGTGAAAAATGGATTGGGACTCTTTGATTAAATCTATTTGAGGATTTTTGTGGTAATACAGGACTATTGAACCCTCTTTTAGGCCTATCAGATGCGCCCAGCAATTATATTCTTTGATGAAATCGATGGTTTGGCTCCAGTACGATCTAGCAGGCAAGATCAGATTCACAGGTAAACTTGATAAAGTTGTGTTAATGTTATATAAAAGATGAGAATTAAATGGTGAACAAGAACTCAGCCCACAGAATCAACTGACTGGGATTCAAATGGGCCTATACAAATTAGGAAGCGCCTGACCTACGTCCCATGAATATATGTTATGATTGTATAGCTTGATGTTCTTGTGGAATTCCTAACACTGGAAGTAAGGGCTAGCTCTTGACTCTTGCTTGCCTTTGGGACCCTTTTTCTCCTAGGTTGCCTAGTCCAGCCTTGATGTGAGAATATGTGCTTGGTCTTGTATAGCTTATCATGCCATGTCTGGTTGAAGTCCCTAGGAAGCCTGCTCTTTTATGAAGGGAGGACGGGGAGGGCAAATTGCAGACAGGATGTAATATATAAGAAAATAAAAAGGAAAAAATTTTTCAAAAGAACAAAAACAAAATTAAATTAAGATACTATATTTAATATGAAAAAGATAAATCATAAAAGAAACCTGTAGTGGTTTCTCTGCTTAGCCCAGAGAGCAGCACTATTAGAAGGTGTGATCCTTTGGAGTATGTGTGTCACTGTGGGTATGGGCTTTAAGACCCTCAGCCTAGCTTCCTGGAAGCCATTATTCTGCTAGTAACCTTCAGATGAAGATGTAGAACTCTCAGCTCCTCCTGCACCATGCCTGCCTGGACGCTGCCATGCTCCCACCTTGATGAACTTCTCAACCTGTAAGCCAGCTCCAATTAAATGTTGTCCTTATAAAAGTTGTCTTGGTCATGGTATCCGTTCACAGCACTAAAAGCCTAAGACAAAACCCAAATACATATTTATATCTATATAGATAGATACAGATTTTTTTTTAAGTTAACCTGTTTTGAGTATCATGTTATTATCAATACAGTTTTTTGTTGTTGTTGTTTTTCAAGATCAATACAGTTTTAAAATCTTGGTTACAGATTTAATGTGAGATAAAGGCATCGATAATAACAAGGCTGTGTATAGAATGTGGCTGACCTAGCCAATTATCTATTGTTTCTAGCCTTTCTACAACTAAGACCTGAGAATTAGATTTTCCTTACCAAGTTTTATGCTCAAGTATTTAAATATCTTAAATGTTGCCAATTAATTCAGATGCTTTCCCCTTTTTAAACTTCCAGTAATAAGTTGAAAGTACTGGGCATAGTTCTGGGCCCCTAAACTTTTTGTGCAAGTGCTCTACCACTGAAATATATTCCTAACCTTCAGGGATTGTCTTAGTCACTGACTATTACTGTGAAGAGACACTGTAACCAAAGCAACTCTTAAAAAGGGAAAGTATTTAATTGGGGGCTTTTGTCCAGCCTAAGATTATTCTGTTACATCAGGGAACTCGGTGACTTGCAGGCAGGCACTGAAGAAGTGGCTGAGAGCTTTACATCCTGATCCACAAGCAGAGAGAGACTGGTCTAGCGTGGGCTTTTGAAATCCCAAAACCCACCTCCAGTGACATACTTCCTCCAGCAAGGCTCACCTCCTAACTTTCTAAACCTTTCAAAAAGTTCCAGCTCCCTGGTGACTTAAGCATTCAAATACAAGAGTCTGTGGGTGGGATTTTTATTCAAACTAACACAGGTACCTGGGTCAAATAAAAATATCTTAGAGTAATTCTACTGGTTTAAGAATATCGAACCTCGGGCAGTGTTGGTGCACGCCTTTAATCCCGGCACTTGGGAGGCAGAGGCAGGTGGATATCTGAGTTCGAGGCCAACCTGGTCTACAGAGTGAGTTCCAGGACAGCCAGGGCTGCACAGAGAAACCCTGTCTCAGAAAAGAAACAAACCTCATTTTAAAGGGAAAAATTGAGCTGTATGTGATGGCACTTGGTTTTAATCCCAGCACTCAAGAGTCAGGAGGATTTCAAGGCCAGCCAGTTTCTCTACAGAGTGAATTTCTGGAGAGCCAGGAATAATAGAGAAACCTTGTCTTGAGCAAACAAACAGAAAAGTTGTACTTTTTTTTTTTTTTTTTTTTTTTTATGAAAATGAGGACATGATTGCTCCTAGGTTTGGTTGAGAAAGGACATATTGTAGATATGAGGTAGAATTCATCCAGGCCATGAGTGGAGAGTGGAAGAGTAGATGTGCAAAGTAGCTGGATTATACAGTAATCAGAGGCTGGGGGAAGAAAAACCAGCCCCTGGGCTAGAGAGGGTAGAGTAGGAATGAGCTGAGAAGTACTAGAAGGAGCCACAGGTACTGAGTGAGACTTATCCAGAGTTTTGTTGATAGAAGAGAGCTTCAACACTACCACAAGTCTAAATTAGTTTGTTAGCTTTTTGTTTGTTTGAAATCTTTTTCTTGGAAAACTAGGGAATGAACCCAAGGCCTCAAATAAACCCCACTCTGCAGATATAAGTTACTTTGAGTTCTTGTTCAGCTTTACTATTTCAGAGCTTCTTTCCAAGTGGTCTCACAAATTACATGCAACTGACTGATTTTTTTGAAATAATGCAAAACATATTTGCCTGCCTTCGTGTGTGATGAACAAAATATAATAATGTAATTGATAGGTAATTTTGACCATCCTTACTTTCTTTTAGCAAGATAGCATTTCTTTTTGTAGCCCTGGCTATCCTAGGCTATCCTGGAACAGGCTCTGTAGACCAGGCTAGCTTCAAACTCACAGAGCTCTGCCTGCCTCTGCTTCCTGTATGTTGGGATTAAAGGTGTGTGCTACCATGTGTAGCTCAAATTTTTTCCTTTCTTTAAAATTAGATTTTTTTTTTTTTTTTTGGTGTTTTGAGACAGGGTTTCTCTGTATAGCCCTGACTGTCCTGGAGCTCACTCTGTAGACCAGGCTACCCTTGATCTCAGAAATCCGCCTGCCTCTGCCTCCCAAGTGCTGGGATTAAAGATTTGGTATTCTTAAAATGACAAAATTACTCTGAGCTATTATTTGACCCAGATACCCACTTAAACCACCTGGGAGGGATGGTTTGACCATGAATTCCACCCCACCCCTCCATAAATATTCTACTTTGTTTGCCATTGTACACATGAGTTTGTTGCATAGTTTTTAGGTAATTTGTCCTATATGAAAGTCCTCATTTTTTTAATGTTGTAGTTTGGATTTGAACTTTCAAGTTCCCTATGAAATATGCTTTATAAAAATTACATCCAGGCTGTGGATCTCAGCACTTGAGAGGCAGAGGCAGGCAGATTTCTGAGTTCGAGGCCCGCCTGGTCTACAGAGTGAGTTCTAGGACAGCCAGGGCTACACAGAGAAACCCTGTCTCAGGGAAAAAAATTACATCCAGGATCCATTTGTGGCTCTAAAGATTATTTACTTTGTTGGTCTTTTTTTTCCTGGTCCTGGAGATTGAGCATACAGCCTTGCCTATATTATTAGGTAAACCACTCTACCCCTGAACTATGTACATCCCAGTCCTTGTCTTTGTTTTTATTTTTTAAATGTGTGCACATGTGCACGTGGGTGCTCATATGCATTCACGTGGAAGCCAGAGGAGAATGTTGAGTGTCTTTTCACTTTCTACTTTACTTTGTGTGTATGTGCACGTGTGCATGTATGTAGACAAGCTGTTTGGGGATGCATGTGGAAGTTGGTGGTTGATGTTGTAAATCATCTTGAAAGCTCTTTTCACTTTATTGAGATAGGGTCTCTCATTTTATCCTGGAGCTCACCAATCTGGCTAATTTACTTGCCAACTTGTGGGAGTCCCATGTCTTAACTTTCTGAGGTAGAAATTACAGGCAAGTTTGTCACACTCACCTGGCAATTAAATGAATTCTGGGGATCTGAATGAACATTAATCCTTCCGCTTGCAAAGCAAGCACTTGAACTGCTGAGCCATCTCCTCATCCCCACATTAGTTTTTGAGACACATTTTCTCACTGAACTTGAAGTTCCCCTTTTGAGTAGGCTTACTAGGGCCAGTGATCTTTGATGATTCGCCTGTCACTGTTTCACAATGTCTCAGTGATAAGCATACTCAGTAACACCTGGCTTCTGCTCGGGTGCTGGGGGATTTGAACTCAGGTCCTTTTTTCTCAGCATGGGTTACTCCTGAACCATCTCTGTAGTTCCCCTATGTTATTTTGTTTTTCATTGAAAAATAGCTAAGTGTCATAAAAAATTTCATTTGCATGTCTATACATTAAAATAAGCCTTACCAAAAAAAATTACCTTATGATTCTTTGTCCATAATACTAATTTGTTTTCTTATTTTTTATGTTTAGTTCTATTGTTTCAACCCTGTTAGCTCTTATGGATGGTTTGGACAGCAGAGGAGAAATTGTGGTCATTGGAGCTACCAACCGACTAGATTCCATAGACCCTGCTTTACGAAGGCCTGGTCGATTTGATAGAGAATTCCTTTTTAGTCTACCTGATAAAGATGTAAGAAAAGTTTTTGTGCTTTTTATTATTAATAATTTTGTAAAATTATATTTCTTTATGTGGCAGGGGTGGGGGAATAGACAGGAAATGTTTGTGCCACGGTGCAGATGTGGAGGTCAGTTGTCTGAGTAAGTTTTCTGTTAGTACTATGTGGTCCTGTGGTTAGAATTCAGATTTGGTTGCAAGTTCTTTTAATTTGCTGAGCTCCCAATAACAAGTTCTAGTACAATAAAAAGTTGTAGATTTTAGTTTGGATCATGATCTTATGATTATTCAAAAGACCTCAATAGAGGTAATTTATTATCATTAAGCATATCTCCTTTCCCAACTGCTTTTAAAATTGTTTTCAGTTAAGCATATCCTTGGTGTTGTCAGTTTCATTAGGTTCCTGAGTCCTTAGCCTGCTCATTAGCTTTGCTTTCTTCCAGAACACTGTTGTACTACAATAATTAGGCTAAAACCACTTAATGCTTCTGAGAAGCATGTAATGAAATACGAGTAGAGCTGACCAGAATGATGGTTAAGAGTTAAGAGTGCTTACTTGCAGCTTTTTCAGAGGACCAGAGTTAAGTCCTCAGCACCCTCATCACATGGCTCAGGAGCAGCTATAACTCCAACACCCTCCTCTTGAACTCAAAAGCACTTGCACTCTTGGTGTACATACACACTCAAAGATACAGTTAAAATTTTAAAATAAAATATATATTCTTAGCAAAGGAGTAGAACTGTCAGTATTCTTATTTCTTAATATATTCTTGAATGAAGAATGCTATTTAATTTTTTAATTTATATAAATAATGATTAAACTTGGGCACATAAATAGAAATTGCTTGATTTTGTTATATGCTTATAGGTGTGTTTTTTTTTCCCCCTCATTTTCATGGGTTTTTTGTTTTGTTTGTTTGTGTTTTTTGGTTTTTCGAGACCGGGTTTCTCTGTGTAGCCCTGGCTGTCCTGGAACTTACTCTGTAGATCAGGCTGTCCTCAAACTCAGTTCATGGTGTTATACTTCTCTATTTGTATTAAGTTTTGATTACTTTAAAATTTTAGATAGTCAAAAGTAGTTTAGATTCAAGCATTTCTAATTGGAGTAACTTGATTACAGATGTAAAAAATTAAAAGAGGGTTTCCCCTTCTGCCTCCATAGGCTCGAAAAGAGATTCTGAAGATTCATACAAGAGATTGGAATCCAAAACCACTGGACATGTTTCTAGAAGAACTAGCAGAAAACTGTGTTGGTAAATACTTTTGGGGGCATGTGTGAAAATACTCTGTTTCAAAGATGAAACCAGTTGAGGTCTTACTTTAAAGTTTAGATTTAAAAGGCTGGTGAGATGGCCTAATGGGTAAAGGTGCTTACAATTCAAGCCTGGTGACCTGAGTTCAGTTCCTGGAAGGCACATAAAAGTGGAAGGAAAGAACTTGGCTCTTCAGGGTTATCCTCTGACCTCTACGTACCCATACTCACACAAAATAAAGCCACAGATGTGGCCAGATGGGATAGGACATATTTGCAGTGCTAGTAGTAGGAAACAAAGACAGACTGCAAGTTTATGGCTACCCTTGTCTGCACAGGAAGAAAGAGCTGATCTGAAACGGGAGCACAGTTCATTGTATTCCATCTCTTTTGTGTGTTTACCTTTAAGATCCTAGATATTAACGAATAGATACTTGTCCAAGTGTAACAACATATCTCTGCATCCCCATCACTTGGAAACTGAGGTAGGATTGCCATGACTTTAAGTCCGTGTTAAATACAGTATCAGGTCAGCCATGGGTACCTTGTCTCAAAAAAATTGAAATATAAAAATAAAATTGAAGACTAGAGAGATAGCTTAGTGTTACAAGTGCATACTGCTCTTTCAGAGGTTTCGAGTTCTGTTTCCAGAACCTGTGTCAGGTGGCTCCCAACTACCTATAATATAGCTCTAGTTCCAGGGAATCCAATACCCTTTTCTGGTCTCCCTGTGCATCTGCACTGTAACATACATACCTCCATGTGACAAAAACATAATAAGCATAATTATGTTTTAAGTTTATAATTAAGTTCTTTTTTTAATGGGCAAATTGATTGTTGAGGGAATTTGAGAGCAACATAGACATGAAAATAGTAATAGCCTGTGAATTACGTAGTATTATTTGAGATACAGAGTCCTCTGTCGAGTATAAGTGAATCTTCAAAGATCACATAATAAATGACAACTAGAATTTGAGCTTTGTCTGACTTTGGCGCACACCTTTAATCCTAGGACTCCAGAGGCAAGGCAGGTGGATCTCTAAATTTGAGGTCAACCTGGCCTACAGAGAGACTTCTGAGCCAGCCTGAACTGCACAGAGATATCCTGTATGAAAACAATAACATGACAGAATTCTTGCTCTTAATCCTTCTGTACTTAGTGCTTGTGTATTTCATTCAAAAGTTATTGATTTGTTGATGCCATCTAAGTTCACTTTGAGTGAGGAATTTCAGTTTTATTACCCATAAATATTCTAATAAAAGATTTAATTTTTAAACTTTTAATCATGACTGTCAATAGTTTGAGGGTTTTGCTTTTTCCCCCTTGGTTGATGGTTATAGGATACTGTGGTGCAGATATTAAGTCACTATGTGCTGAAGCTGCTCTGTGTGCCCTACGTCGACGGTACCCACAGATCTATACCACCAGTGAAAAGCTACAGTTGGATCTCTCTTCCATTAATATCTCAGCTAAGGATTTTGAGTCAGCTATGCAGAAGATAATACCAGCTTCCCAGAGAGCTGTGACATCACCTGGACAGGCACTGTCTGCCATTGTGAAACCACTTCTGCAAAATACTGTCCATACAATCTTAGAAGCCCTACAGAAGGTATTTCCACATGCGGAAGTTGGAACAAAAAAAGCTTTAAATTCAGGTATAAAACTTGATTGGCCATTGAAAGAAAGAAAGAATGACAAAGAAAAAAATTACTAATGGACAGGCTTTTTGGTTTTTTTATTCTGTAGATGTTTCGTGCCCTTTTCTAGAAAGTGATTTGGCATACAGTGACGATGATACACCATCGGTGTATGAAAATGGACTTTCTCAAAAAGATTTTAATCAGGCAAAAGAAAATTTAAATTTTCTTCATTTAAATAGGTATGTTTATCCTGCAGATGAATGTTTTAGAGTGTAAATTCCATAAAAATGAGATTTCTTTTTTTACAAGGTGAAGGTGCCAGCTAATCAGCTTTTTATTTAAGTTAAAATATTAGGGATGGTAAGAGGCCTCAATTGTTTAAATGTTTGCATTACAAACATGAAAGCTTAAGTTCAGCTCTTAAAGTCCATGTAAAAATTTTAGGAATGGTATAATTCCAGTATTGGGGAGGTAGGATCTCTCGGGCTCACTAGCCACCCAGTTTAATCTAGTTAGTGAGGTCCAGTAAGAGACCCAGTCTCACTAGAGGTAGCTAGTGTTTCTTAGGACGACACCTAAGATTATCCGGTAGCCTGCCCCAACACAAGCACTTTACCCACACATATTATACAGTTACACTAAAAAATACTGAAGTTTGGGTATGAAGAGATTGGCTAAGCAAATAATAGCACTGGTTGCTCTTCAAGCGGACCTTGGGTTCAATTCCCAAAACTGACATGCAGTTCATAACCATCTGTAACTCTGGTTCTGGGAGACATGACATATTCTGGCTTTCATGGGCATTGCATGCTGGTGGTGCAGATATACATTTAGCACTCAAGCACATAAAAATAAATCTCATTTTATTTTTTTAAATAATCAAATTTTGCCCAGATGTAGTGATACATGCCTTTAATCCCAGCACTTGGGAGTTACAGGCAGGTGGCTCTCTAAGTTTGACAGCCAGAGCTACAGAGTGAAACCCCTTCTTAAAAAAGAAGAAAAAAATCAAAATTCATTGTTGCTGCTGTCATTATGGTGTAAAAGTATTTTTAAATCTGGGACAATTAGCCGGGCAGTGGTGGTGCACACCTTTAGTCCCAGCACTTGGGAGGCAGAGGCAGGCGGATTTCTGAGTTCGAGGCCGGCCTGGTGTACAGAGTGAGTTCCAGGACAGCCAGGACTACACAAAGAAAAACCCTGTCTCAAAAAAAAAAATGTAAAAAAAGAAAAAAGAAGTTCTGCCATTGACTAGTCAAATAGGCAAGACTTCTGAAGATTTGTATTGGCAATTTAAAGGAAACATTCAAATTTCTCCCAAATACAGCTTATTTTTTTTATTTTATTTTTTCAGAAATGCCTGTTACCAACCCATGTCTTTTCGACCAAGACTATTGATAGTGGGAGAACCAGGATTTGGACAGAGTTCTCACTTGGCACCAGCTGTCATCCATGCTTTGGAAAAATATACTGTATATACATTAGACATTCCTGTTCTTTTTGGCATCAGTACTACATCTCCTGAAGAGGCATGTTCCCAAGTAAGTTTCCAACCAATAAGTTATAAGATAAAACTCATTCAGAGACATATTCTAGAGTTGACTTTCTCTGGTTTTGTTTTTTGTTTTTGTTTTTTAAACTTGAACTTTTTTTTTTTTTTTTTTATAGACAGAGCTCTGGTTGTCCTGAACTCGCAGTAGAGTTGGACTCAGACTCACAGAGCTCTGCATGCCTTTGCCTCTTGAGTGCTGGGGCTAAAGGCATGTCCTACCATGCTCAGCAAACTTGAACTTTTAAAAGGAAATTTTTATTTTTTTAATATTTTTTTTATTATTTATATGAATATACCATTGCTTTTTTCAGATACACCAGAAGAGGGCATCAGATTCCATTACAGATAGATGGTTGTGAACCACCATGTCGTTGCTGGGAATTGAACTTGGGACCTCTGGAAGAGTAGTCAGTGCTCTTAACTGCTGAGCCGTTTCTCCAGCCCCAGAAATTTTTATTTTTATTTAAAACTTATAAAATAGGAGCTAGAGAGAAGACTTAGAGGTTAAGAGGTTACTGCTCTTCCA
>JADRCC010524147.1:0-12371 GCA_019843855.1 Hylomyscus alleni
AAAAAAAGAGTAAACTGTTTACAAAACTTGATTGTTTCATTACATTTCATGATTTTAATGGGAACATCCTCTATCACTACAAAAACATTAAGACTCTTGGCCATTATGTTGACTTGGCCATTATGTTGACTTGATACTTTTTTTGCCACCAATTAATAAAAAGATTGAACTAAGCAATGAAAAACACATTTGATTTAAACTTGATTGCTTTAATATATTACAAGAAAGGGATGCTGAATTAACACTGCTGGAAAAGGCTACACTTGTTTGAGGTTTTTTGTTTTGTTTTTGTTTTTTTGTTTTTTGGTTTTTTGAGACAGGGTTTCTCTGTTTAGCCCTGGCTGTCCTGGAACTCACTCTGTAGAGCAGGCTGGCCTCGAACTCAGAAATCCGCCTGCCTCTGCCTCTCAGGTGCTGGGATTAAAGGCATGCGCCACCACCGCCCAGCTACACTTGTTTTTAACTCTGTTGAGTTTTTGTTGTTTTTTGAGACAGGCTCTCCCTATATAGGCCTAGCTGGTCTCAAACTCAAGATGTTCTTTCCTGTCTCTGCCAATATTGCATTTATTTTATTAAAGTTTGGTCAAGTCAGCCTGAAACAAGTTAGATCAATCTGTGCAGCAGACACTGACAGTATGTAAAATAATTTCTGTGTATGGAAAGAAAAATATCTATCAAAGCAATTTCAACAAGAAGACTGTAGTAGAAATAAATAAATAAGATATTCTCAAAAGGAAAGAACAAAAACCATTGGGTATAGTGGTGCATACTTTAAGGCAGAAGTATCTCTGAATTCAAGACCAGCTTTGTCTAGAAGTTCCAGGACAGCCAGGGCTATGTAGAGAGACTTTTACTGAAACAAAACAAAACTGTAAAAACTTGAGATCTGTGAAAGTTCATGTCCAGAAGAAGAAGCCTTAAAAGGAAATGACATAAGATGAAGAGTTGGCATTTAAGCTGGTCAGTGATGGTGCACACCAGTAATTCTAGCAGTCTAGAAGCAGAAGCAAGCAGATCTCTAAGAGTTTGAGGCCAGCTTGGTCTACAGAGCTAGTTCTAGGGTGAGTCAGGGCTATACAGAGAAACCCTGTCTCTAAAACCAAAAGAAAAAGAAAAAAAAAAAAAAAAAAAGAGTTGGAATTTACATTTCCAACAAATACATACCTCTTGCCCTCCCCACGTCTACATCAGGATTCTAACCAAGTTCATTTTCCTTATAAGCATGTGTCAACCTCATTTATACCAACTAAAGTTAAAACGGAAAAACTATGCTTTGTTTCAGAATGTACCAAAGAAATTTTAAAAAATTTTTTGTTTTATCTTTGAAATAGTTTCTTTCAGGGGTTGAATCCTAAAATCCTGTATTCATTCTCTTACTGTTTGTAAGCTACTTAATAATGATGATAGAAAGATTATGAAACTGGGTTGTATTCAGATTAAATGAGGGAGAAAATGTAAGGAAACCACATGGGGGCTGGAGATGTGGTGCAGTTAGGAGAGTGTTTGCCTAGCATGCATAAAACATTGGTTCCGTCCTCAGCACCAAATAAAATCAAGTTTGGTGGCACATGCCTGCAATTCCAGATCTTGGGAGGTAGAAGCAGGGGATCAGGATTCATCTTTGACTATAGAGCTCAGGGCTAGTCTGGGCTACATAAACCTATCTAAACAACAACAAATTCCCAACATTCAAATATATTAGCAACTGTGGTTCTGAAAATGAACCAATGTTGTACTATACTTCTATTTTGCAAAAATAATGGCTTGTCTAGAAAGACAAATCCTACATTATCTTCTTTTTAAATAGTAGGTAAGACGTTTGTCGTTTCCCAAGTAAGCCTCAAATATTTCTAACTTGAAACCTTACCTTCTGGTAAAGAGATCCTTACTTACTCAATTATAAAATCTAACAACTGCAATTTAGTATGAAATGATCATACTGATAAGGTGTTAGGAAAAGCCCCTGCTTCAAGTGGTTGAGTTGCTTAAAGAGATATGCCTAACAAAAATTAAAACGTTCAAACACCTATCTCTCTACCCCAACATGGCCCCCCTCCCCTCTCCAGGGTTTCTTTTTATAACAAGCCCTGGCTCTCCTGGACTTACTCTATAGAATGGTAGCTTCCAACTCACAAGACTCACCTCCTCCTGTGTGCTGGGATTAAAGGCATGCTCCATCATTGCCCAGCCAGGACTTTAAGAGTTTAAAAAAGACTTTTTTTCTACTTTTTTTTTTCGGGGGAGGGGGGTATGTGGGGGTTTCAAGACAGGGTTTTCTCTGTATAGCCCTAGCTGGCCTCAGAAATCCGCCTGTCTCTGCCTTCCAAGTTGGCATTAAAGGCATGCACCACCACTACCCGGCCCATTTCTACTTTCTTCTGTCTGCTTCCGGATTGTGGTTTAAGTTGTAAGCTCTTTTTTTTTTTTTCCTTTTTCCTTTTGCTTTTTTGGTTTTTCGAGACAGGGTTTCTCTGTGTAGCCCTGGCTGTCCTGGAACTCACTCTGTAGACAAGGCTGATCTTGTGAGATCTCATTTTGATGCCCCAATCATCATGTCTACCTACTGCTACATTTCCCAGCCATGATGATAAGACTCTTAACTCTCTGAAACCATAAGACCAAATAAATATAATGCCTTCTAAACCGAACTTTATCACAGCAACAGAAAAGTACCGATTACAATTTGCAACAGCAAAAATTTAATCAGGGGACTGGAGAGATAGCCGAGTTGCTCTGGCAGATGATCTGTGTTTGATTCTCAGGACCCACACAATAGCTCACAGCCACCTGTAACTCTAGTTCCTGTAGAGCTGATGCCGTCTTCTGGATTATTTGGACATCAAGCACACACAGAGTAGTAGACAGACATACATGCAGACAAAATACCCATAAACATAAAATAAACAAAAACACACCAGGAAATTGTATATTCCTGGAAACTTTTATTACAACTAAATATATCCACATGTCACTATGTTCTTCTGCACATTTTCAGACTCAACATGGGTATTGCCTGGGTTCCAACCTGAGCACCACTTAGAAAAAAAAGTCAGTGATGCAAGTACACTTCAATACAACATACTAATCTATAACCTAAGCAAAATTACATACAACCTATAATCTGCAAACTGAAAACAAAGAATTGGGGCTGGTGAGATGGCTCAGTGGGGAAGAGCACTGACTGCTCTTCAGAAGGTCGTGAGTTCAAATCCCAGCAACCACATGGTGGCTCACAACCACCTGTAATGAGATCTGACGCCCTCTTCTGGTGTGTCTGAAGACAGCTACAGTGTACTCATATACATTAAAATTAATTATAATACATATAAAATTAAAATTTTTAAAAAGCCATAGAACTCTACAATAGAGTAAATACTTGCTGTGAACTTTAGTTAGTAACTTGTTATCAGGGTTGGGGAGATAGTCCAGCTGTACAAACATGAGGACTGAAGTCAAGAACACAGAAGAAAGATAGTGGTGTAAATTTGTAATCTCCTAACTGTGGAAGCCAGTGACACAGGTAGACCCTGGGAGCTATTTACCCAACCAGTGAATTAGTTCTAGCCAGTGAGGAACTCTTGTCTCAAATACAAAAACAGATGGCTCCTGAAGAGTAACAACCAAGGAAACTTTTTACTTCTACACAAAGTAATGGAAGATTCTTGTTACAGATAACAGAATGGGGAAACTACTTCCTGCTCCATTATTCAACATGCCTAGCACTTGGAAGGCTATAAAAGAAAGATTAAGAGTTCAAAGTCAGAAGCTGGGGTCCAGAGGACCTGGGCTTAAATCCCAGCACCTACATGATGGCAGCTAACAACTGTCTGTATAACTCCAGTCATAGAGGATCCCACACCCTCTTCTGGCCTCCTGTGGCACCATGTATGAGCAATGTTCAGATACACATACAAGCCTAACAGCCATAATTATAATAAAAATAAATTGAAAAAAATTTAAAACAGTAAACTTCACAAACAAAACAAAACAAAACCAAAAAACAACTTAGGGTCTGAAGATATGACTCAATGGTATACCAACTTGCCCAGCATGCATAAAACCCTTGGTTCCATTTCTAGTAACACAGCAAATAGGGTTTATTAATTTGAAAAAGTCAGTGGCAAGGGAAGGAGACATAAGTACGAAACATTTTACGCTTCACTGTCTGTGTAATATCTATCAAAACACAACCCTGCCACTGTACAAGAAAGCAACACAGACATCATACAAATTAAAGAACATAGCTTTTATTTATGGATGTTGAGATTTCAATCAGGCTTCATGCCACAAAATACTGATTTTCCCACAACCATTTCAAAACCTAAGAAAGGAAACTACTTAAATTCATGTATACAAACATTTGTGGTGGCATTAAACAGAACCATTAAAAGGAGACCACTCAAATATCCATGAGTGGATGCATAAATTAACAAGATGTGGTTTAGCTGTACAGTAAGTATTCAATCACTGGGAAAGAAAAAAAGAAAAAAAAAAAAGGAATGAAACTCCCAAGTGAACCACAAACTCCTGCTGTGTCAAAGAAACTAGGCACTAAATATAAATGATTCTACTGTGATATGAAATATCTATAGTTAAACACAAAATCTATTAAAGTGAGTTATCTCAGAGGCTGAAGGGAATAATGGAGAGTAACTGTTTAATGGATACTAAGTTTCTTTTCAAGATGCTTAGAAACTGATGGTTAGTTTTGTTTTGGCTTTATGGAAACAAGGTTTATAGAGTTGTATGTAGCCCATATGTGACCAGTGTATGGTAATAATACACTGGCCTCCAATTCAAGAAATCTGCCTCTCTCTGTCCTGAGTGCTAGAATTAAAGACATGCATCACCACACCTGTTCTACAAAGTATTTTGAATGTACTAAAACACTACTGAGTTATACTGTTGAAAATAGTTAATTTAAGTGGTGACTTTTACCTCTATTTTCTTCTTCTTGTTTGATTTTCTGGGGGAGGGGGGGGACTTTGCACTGAGACAGGGTTTTTCTATGTAACCCTGACTGTTCTGCAATGCTACTGACCAGGGAGCCCTGAGCACTGGGATTAAAAGCACACATCATCATGGCCATCACAACTGCTGATGTTTTTTACCTACTTCCAACACTCTAATTTCAAGGCCAAACTAATTTGCATAACAAGCTGCAGGCCAGCCAAGGCTATATATAAAAAAAAAAATAAAGAAAAAAATTGTAAAAAAAAAAAATCATTTTTATTTGTTTGACTTCATAAAATCAAATGACTAGCCAGGTTTGTTTTGATTTAATGGTTGAGGCTTCCACTAAGATAGATTATAAGAGCCTATAGTCAATACTCAAATGCAGTGCAAAAGCCTGGACTGAAGGGGCTTAGGGGATAAGAGCTTTAAATTTTCATTTAGGCCAGATGTACTAGTAAACCCCTGAATCTCAGAGTTGGAGGCCAGCTTGGTCTCTGTAGTGAGACCTTTTCTCCAAAAACAACACTGGAAAATTCTGATTAGTTATTATAAAATGGCAATTCCCTTAGTCATGACAAAATTTCTGGCAAGATTGTGTCCTCATTCTTGGGCAAGAAATCCTATAATAACCCATGCAGAGTGGCATACATCTGTAAGATGAGCACTTGGGAAGCTAAGGCAAGGGATCAAGAGTCACTAGGTGGGAATTGGAGTAATGGCTCAGTAGTTAAGAGGGGTTGCTGCTTTGTAGTGGACTTGAGTTTAGAGTCCCCACACCAATATGGTAGCATACAGTCCTCTGTAACTACAATTCCAGGAGACCTAAACCTTTCTAATGGTGCCAAGCATGAACAAAGTGCACTTCCACACATGTAGACAAAACATTCATATACATTTAAAAAAAAGACTTCTAATCCATCTTGTATTATGAAACTGTCTCAAAATTTAATTAACAACTTAGAGAAATTTTATTAAAATTATCTTTTATTTTATGTGGATGAGTCTTGTGCCTGCATACATATCTGTGTACATGCATACTTTGTGTCAACAGAGGTCAGAAAAGGAAGATGAATTCCCTAGATCTGGAGTTACAAATAATTGTGAGCCACCATGTAGAACTGGAAACTGAAACCCAAGACTTAGTTAGGCAAGAGCAACAAGTGCTCTTAACTGCAAAACCATCTCTCTAGTCCTAATCAACATAAATTTTAATTGCTAAAATAATTACAGATATTGTACATTGATACACAAATTATTTGAAATTAAGTATGTCAATAGTAATATATAGTTAGTTGCAGTGGTGCATACCTTTAATCTGAGCACTTGGGAGACAGAAGCAGGTGGATCTCTGAGTTCAAGGTCAGCCTGGTCTACCCAGTGAGTTCTGGGACTATGTAGAGACCTCCTGCCCCCAAAAACCAAAAAACAAGAAATATTTAAATATATTGCTCCCCTAACACTTGGAAACTCAAGGTAAAGCATATACAAATACTGACCTTTGCTATATGGATGCAAGAATGAAAAACTGAGAGAGGACATTACACAAATTTGAAACTAGACTCTTCTTTCTCTCCCCTTCTCCCCGAGACAGTTTTTCTCTCTATAGCCCTGGCTGTCCTGGAACTCACTCTGTAGACCAGGCTAGCCTCGAACTCAGAAATCCACCTGCCTGTCTCTCCCAAGTGCTGGGATTAAAGGCGTGTGCCGCCGCTGCCCGGCTATTTATTTAAATATTTATTTATTATTATATGTACACTGTAGCTGTCTTCAGATACCCCAGAAAAGGGTGTCAGATCTCATTATGGGATGGTTGTGAGCCACCATGTGGTTGCTGGGAATTGAACTCAGGACCTTTGGAAGAGCAGTTGATGCTCTTAACCCCTGAGCCATCTCACTAGCCTTCATCTATTTATTGTGAGTGGGAGCAAATGTGTAGCTGGGAAATCAGTTGTTAGAGTGTCTGCATACACAAAGTTTTGTATTTGATCCCCAACACTGTAGAAACCGGATACAGTGGCACATTCCTGTAGTCCCCAATCAGAGTTAGAAGCCACATGATCAGAATACATAAGACTTTATACAGACAGACAGACAGACAGACACACACACCACTTTTACTAGTTGAAGCTGTGTTTCAACTAGTTTTCTAGTTTTCCTTTTTTATAATTTGGTGAAAGAGATAAACACATAACAGATAAATACACAAACTGAAAAGAACAGATGAAAATTAGAGAAACTAAGCTCTTTAATCTTATCCATATTATATATACATTACATATTTATATGTATAGTTAAAATCAATTCAATTTTGGGTTGAAGAGATAGTTCAATGATTAAGAGCACTGATTGTTCTTCCAGAAGCCCTGCAGCAATCACATGGTTGCTTGAAACCATCAGTAATGGGATCTGATGCCCTCTTCTGGTGTGTCTGAAGACAGCAAAAGTGTACTCACATACATAAAATAAATAAATAAATCTTAAAAAAAAAAATCAATTCAATTTTATAAGGCATGGTGGTACATGCCTTTAACCCAGTACTCTTACAGAAGACTAGGGTTCAGTCCCCAGCACCCATATTCAGTAGTTTACAATTCCCTTCTTACTCTAGGGTTTATAATGCTAGCTAGCCATCAGGACACACATGGACACATATACATACACAGGCAAATATATAAATTTAACCCAAGGTTGACCTCTGACATCACACACACACACACACACACACACACACACACACACACACACACACGCATACCCTTCCCAAAGTTTAAAGTCTCGTAAATCTGGCCTGAGAAGAATTATACCAGCAAGATTGTACAGCACTGCTAAGTAAATATGCAGTTAATTCAGGAAAGGAATATTCACTTGATTTATTAGAAAGAGAAAAGTATTTTTAAGAAATATGAGATGAGGTAGCACACACAGGTGGATCTTTGTTGAGTTCAAGACCAGCCTGATTTACATGGTTCTAGGACAGATAGAGCTATATAACAGAGATACCCTGGCTCAAAAACCCAACAAACTAAAAAGTGGATGTTTGTGAATCAACCAGCCAGAGTAAAGAAGGTAAAAATGAAAACTTTGAGATAAGCCTTGATTGTTTCATTACACCTGTTGTGTATATACAGCATGCCAAACCTATAAAAAAAATTTTTTAGAAAGAGATTTAGCATATTGAGTGTGGAACCATGTACCAGTCCTTATCTCACACTAAGTTGCTAGGGATAACCATGAGCTGACTCTGTAGTCCAGGCAGGAACTGAACTTGTGATCTCGCCTGTTGCAGCCTCTTAAATAGCTGGGGATTACAGGCTTGCAATAATACCAAATCCAGATCCATAGTTTTCTTAAAGGGTATCAAGTAGTGACTTAGTAAAAGGCTAGAGATTCGTATGCTGTAAGAGAGACCAGAGGACCCACCCTATCTCAACCCTACCAACAGAGTGTTCTGGTTACTTTCTTATAGTTGTGATAAGACATCATGGCCAAGGCACCCTACAAAAGAACTGATTTGGGCTTATTGGTTCCAGAGGGATAAGACCTTATCAAGACAAGGAATTGTGGCAGCAGGCAGCAGATATGGCACAAACAGCTAAGAGCTCACATCGAAAATGGCACTGAGTCGGGTGGTGGTGGCGCATGCCTTTAATCCCAGCACTTAGGAGGCAGAGGCAGGCGGATTTCTGAGTTTGAGGCCAGCCTGGTCTACATAGTGAATTCCAGGACAGCCAGGGCTATAAAGAGAAATCCTGTCTCGAAAAACCAAAAAAAAAAAAAAAAAACAAAAACAAAAACAAAAAAACAAAACAAGAAAAAAAAAGGCACTGAAAGCAAGAGAATAAAATGAAATGGCATTTTAAATCTCAAAGACTGCCCAAGACCACCCCTAGTGACACATCTCCAACAACACCTTCTAAACCTAATCAAATACTTCCACCAACTGAGGAACAAGAATTCAAACCCCCAGACTATAGAGGACATTTAGCATTCAAAGCACCACATTCAGCTACTTTACCAGTAAAGCATCCAAGAGAGGTTATTGCTATAAAAACCTGTACAGCAATCAATACCTTTGGGAGTTGAATGACCCTTGTAAAGAGTCACCTAAGTAAGACCATCAGAAAATGTATTTACATTAGGCAGTAGCAAACAGTAGCAATGAAAATAATTATGGTGGGGCAATGGTGGCGCACGCCTTTAATCCCAGCACTTGGGAGGCAGAGGCAGGTGGATTTCTGAGTTCAAGGCCAGCCTGGTCTACAGAGTGAGTTCCAGGACTGCCAGGGCTACACAGAGAAACCCTGTCTCGAAAAACCAAAACAACAAAAAAAATTATGGTGGTGATGGGGTCACAGCATTAATTAAAAAGGTTTAAAAATACTGCTGTTTGGCTTTTCCTGTACTCCTAAAGAAAGCCCTCGTTGACTCCCTGAAATTTTCATTCCTAGTACAGTAAGGTATAGATAGGTTCACTGATTCTTGAAAACTAATGAAAGGTCTATATTTATACCTGACTTTTTCCAGGATGGATGGATGGATGGATGGATGGATGGATAAATAAATAAATAAATAAATAAATAAATCCCCTTAAGCCAACATAAAACAAAAGACTTGTTTCTATTCCCCTATACCAAATCATCAACAGTGTTTTCAACTTGATATGCTCTGGATTTTATAAGCTTTAGGTCTGTTTCAACTTCTAACTTTTCTGGTTACTTATATCCACTTCAGAATTTTTTGTTTTTCCTTTTCTGTTTGGGGGAGAAGGGCTGGAGGGATGGCTTTAGTGATAAGTTCAGTGATGGCTGTTTTTCCCAGTTTTGATTCCTAGTACCCACAAATAGTTCACAAACATCTGTAACTCCAGTCCTAGGAAATATGATACCCCTTTCTGGCCTCTGATGGCACTAAGCATAGACATGACACACAAAAATAAATATACATGTAGACAATACATCCATACAAAATTTTAAAAAATTAAATTAGGGGAAGCAGTAGTGCATGCCTTTAATCACATCACTTGGGAGGCAGAGGCAGGTGGATTTCTGAGTTCGAGACCAGCCTAGTCTATACAGAGAAACCCTGTCTCTAAAATAAAATAAAATAAAATAAAGCACAGGGGCTTTACTGGGTATGGTGGTTCATATGTTTAATCTCAGCAGTGAGGAGGCATCTCTTGAGTTGGGAGGCCAACCAGGCCAACTCTACACAGTGAGTTCCAAACATAGTGAGGCAAATTTAGCACAATGAGACATTTGTCTCAAAAAGAAAGATCAGCTCCTCCATCCTAAGAGAACAAACCAGAGCTGACTATGTATCTATCCTTGGTTGGTCTAGAACTGACAGTACCAGAGATCTGCCAGTGTGCATCACTCTGACTAGCTCTTTTTCTGTCTTTTAGAAAAGACTCATTCTATAGCCCCGGCTGACCTGAAACTCTACATCGTACAAGATGGCTTAGATTCATGGCAATACCGCCCTACTCCCACTTTACCATCCCTATCTCTGCCTTCTAGGTGCTGGAATTATAGGAGTGAGCCATCATGCCCAGAATATTACAGAGATCCTGTCTCCCCGGCGTCAACAACAACAACAAGAAATTCCAGGTCAACCTAAGGTATTCATCAAGAACCTGCCTCTTAAATTAAAACAAAAATCTTTCTTTTTTTTTTTTTTGGTTTTTCGAGACAGGGTTCCTCTGTGTAGCCTTGGCTGTCCTGGAACTCACTCTGTAGACCAGGCTGGCCTCGAACTCAGAAATCCACCTGCCTCTGCCTCCCAAGTGCTGGGATCAAAGGCATGACCCACCACCGCCTGACAATAAAAATCTTTCTAGTATCTATACAACCAGTATATTTAATTTCTACTACTGGGGATGCAGGAAACAGGAAATTTTTTTTATCTTCTTCAAATCAATTTGTCAGAACAGTTTTATTTTATTTTTTTTATGCTTTACGAAATTGATGAGGTGAGGGAAAGACAGACAAGTGCTAAGCACAGTAGCACACATCTTTAATCTCAGCACTCTGGAGTGGGGGTAGGGTGTCTGTGAGTTCAGGGTCAACCATAGCTATATAATAAAACCTTTCTCATAAAAATAAAGATAGATAGATAGATGGATGGATGGATGGATGGATGGATGGATGGATGGATGGATACTAATCAGCATGAGAGGAAAGTAAACATAAGGGATTATTTATTTAAATTTTATTCAAGTACTTACTATCTTCAGTGTATTGAAAAACAGTCTTTCGCCGGGCGAAAATACAAACACTGTTTAAGAGTTGAGCCTGGCCGGGCAGTGGTGGCTCATGCCTTTGATCCCAGCACTTGGGAGGCAGAGGCAGGCGGATTTCTGAGTTGGAGGCCAGCCTGGTCTACAGAGTGAGTTCCAGGACAGCCAGAGATATACAGAGAAACCCTGTCTCAAAAAAAAAAAAAAAAAAAAAAGAAAGAAAGAAAGAAAGAAAGAAAGAAAAAAAGAAAGAAAGAAAGAAAGAAAGAAAAACAAAAACAGTCTTTCTAGGTGCTGGTGTGGTTAAGAGCATTCCTGGACTTACAGAAGACCCAGGTTTGACTCCGAGCATCCACATGGTAGGTCAGAACACTCTGTAACTCGGAGACCTGACGCCCTCTTCTGATCTCTGAGGACACTGGGCATGCACATGCTACATGCATGCATATGCCTACATGTGAGCAAGCAAGCAAACATCCATATACATAAAAATAAATATATTTTTTAAAGTCTTCTTTGGAGGCAGTAAGATGGTTTACTGTTTAAAGGCTATAAAGCCTAATTTATTGAGTTCAACTACAAGGGTGACATGGTGACATGGTAGAAGAAAACTAACTCTAGCAAGCTGTCTCCAGCCTTCAAAAATGCACTATTGACACACATGAACTTTCATATACAAATAAATGACTATACATAATAAAACTAAGGAGAAAAAAAATTATCCCTTTTGCTACCAAAAAAAAAAAAGGTCCACTTAATAAATTAATTTAGGCAGCTGGGTATGGTGGCACCACCTGTAATCAAAGCACTTGTGAGATAAGAGACAGGATCATGCAGGGCGGTGATGGTGCACGCCTTTAATCCCAGCAGTTGGGAGGCAGAGGCAAGCAGATTTCTGAGTTCGAGCCCAGCCTGGTCTTCAAGATAGCCAGGGCTACACAGAGAAACCCTGTCTGGAAAGACCAAAAAAAAAAAAAAAAAAAAAAAAAAAGAGAGAGAGAGACGGGATCAGAGGAGTTCTAAGCAAATCTAAGCTTGAGATTTCTGTCTCAAGAGCACCACACTAGCTGCTCTTCCAGAAGACCCAGGTTCAATTCCCGGCACCTATATTACTGCAACTCCAGTCCAGAAGATGTGACACCCTCATTCAAACACATGTGCAACCAAAACACCAATGCAC
>JADRCC010524149.1:3757-26360 GCA_019843855.1 Hylomyscus alleni
AAGGGAATAAAAAGATAATTTTATTTATAAAATCTAAAGGTATATTCACCTTACACCCCTAGAAAACAAGAACATGAATGCAGTTAACTATGTGTTTACAGAAGATAAAGTACCAGTGTGTGGCTTTCACAAAACAACAACAACAACCAAAACCAATAACAATAAAACCCAGCTAAGATGCTTTGAGTACATTGTGAGCCAATATTTTTGCTCTTTCTCTGTAGGACTCCTGCCCCGACATGAGGTGACTATTTGCATAACTGGCTGAGAATACTGAGATATCTATACTTCTAGAACCTTCTTCTTGAGCAGGAATGTTTTTTTTTTTAACAGATTTGGAGCTGTGCACCCATAATTTACAGCTGATATTCATGCTGTGTCTGGATTGTTTATTAGAGAGTTTGACTCTATCCTTCTACTTACACTTCCTGTCATTATCTCCTACCTATACCCACTTCTCAGTAAACATCAAGTTTTAATGAAGGCAAGCTGTTAGACCTTCAAGCCATCTCTGAAAAGTTGGCTTTCTAGAGCACTAATGTTTTGCTACATAGATTTCGCAGCAGTTCCCTTTGGAAACAGATCTTTTCCTTCACATCTTCTCTTTCTTTCTTTCTTTCTTTCTTTCTTTCTTTCTTTCTTTCTTTCTTTCTTTCTTTCTTTCTTTCTTTCTTTCTTTCATTCTTCCTTCTTTCTTTTTTCCTCTTTTTCATGGCTGTGTGTTTAAAGTAGGGCTTGCAGGCTTACAACATGACCTGAGTATCTCCAAAAAAGGTGAGAATAAAGCATGGTGTGACTGATAATCAAATGGAAATGCTTAGAGAACAGTTGATAAGGATCCAGGGACAGGGGATTAAGATATGAAGTATTCCTTTGCTATTGTGTGACACTCTGAACTTGCTACCCCACCCACAAAATATTCTTATTTTATTTATTCAAGCCATAGAAGAATGGTGTGGTAAGTTCATTATGAACATTCTTCACCAGTATGTATACCAATTAATTGTGCAAGCATTTGGCTTGTTTGGTGGATCTTTCAGTCACCAACTTGCTGACTTGGATATTTAATGGCAGGGTTAGAGATTCATAAGGTATTGAGTGACCCTCAAGGTTGATGAAATCATTGGTAAAATACTGGATATTTCTCATCAAGATTTCTTCTGTTGAGGTGGCCAGGCAATAACTTTTATTTCTCATCTTTGGTATTAACAACAACAATAACATGATGTTTTCTCACTTTTGATATGAAAGTGAAATCAAATTATCTAAAAGGGCACTTACCTCCTTTTTCTGATTTCCATTACCCTGTGTTAAACTTTAAATAAGTATCTTTCCTGAATGATTAAGAACCATTATCTAATATATATTGAATACCTTTGGGCAGGAAAATACCACTTGCTTTTATTTTCTCCAGTATATTGGAGAAAAATATAGTCTGTTGATTCAAGTTTAACTAGGATGATTTGGGAAATAACTGAGATGTGTGCTATCATTTGTACAAAACTAACCATGCCTGCCAAGTTGATTGGATCAATTTTCAGCTGTTGTTGCATGCTACTGACATTTGGTTCCTTATCTCTGTTCAATATTGACTTCCATATAGGAAATAAAGGTAGAATAATAAAGCCACTACTCTTAAGAAATGTGTGCTGAAGCCGAGCAGTGGTGGTGCATGCCTTTAATCCCAGCAATTGGGAGGCAGAGGCAGGTGGATCTCTGAATTTGAGGCCAGCCTGGTCTATACAGTGAGTTCCAGGACATCCAGAGACACACAGAGAAACCTTGTCTGGAAAAAAGAGAAATGTGTGCTGCATACTTGATTCTTAATTGTCCCCGTAGATTTAGGCTTTTAGACATGTATTTGGTTTAAGTACAAATGCAAGGTATATTTGAAAACAAGAATGGACACATTGTTTTATAAAAGGCTTCTGGGTGATTCACTTTTCTAGATCCTGAGTGTGAGCCATAATGACTCATTCTCTTTTTTTTTTCAATGATGCATTTTCTTCTATAAGTTGGTAAATCCTGGCTTTTAACCTTCTACTTTAAACCTCATCACAAATCATCAGAATTGTTCATGTTTTTCTGGACCTTGGTTTAAAATATGAGCCAGGCGATGTTTCTTAGAAGACTTTAGAACATATCTAAATTCAACCTGTGAATAAATATTCTAAAGAGAGGAATCATTTTGGAAATAGCTCCATATTATCTCACAATGAATAGAACCAGAGGGATAACTAAAGAAAATGTGTGGTCTATGTCCAATGGCATGCTTTTAGTCATAAAGAAAAAGTTATGCTATTTGCATGAAATGAACACAACTGTAGAGAATTATATTAAGAGAATTGAATAATAGTTTTCAGAATAAACAAATATTGTATTTTAGGTTCCTACATTTTATAAATATACATAAAATCATATATGTGCATATGAAAAATAATATTATGAAAGATAATAGGTATGTGTCATAATTTTATCAATGACTTTGTGAAAGTTATTTTCAAGGATTTTTTCTCCAAATGTAATGCCAATATGATTTAATAACAAATAGGACAACAATATAAAGTTGCACTGTTGAGATGCTTCTGGTGAATGGGAAAGAATATGGGCTTTGCAGCTTGGGCAAGCTGGTTTTAAATCCCTACTGTCACTTTCTCAGGTGAAAGCACTTCTTAATTGGAATAAATGGAACTGATGAGAATGTTGTAAGAATTAAAGGCATAATTCTATAATATTCCTAGCATGGTGTCTATTCTATGAGAGTTAATGAGTTTTCCTCATCTTAGACATGACAACTTAGTTCTAACCAGTCATATGTAGTTAAAACGCAGGAGGCAGGAGACATGAAAAAGTGGAGTAGGGAGAGAGATTTAGGAGATAGTAGTTAGTGGTGCATGATCACTGTTTCCTTATGCATAAATACTGCATTTGCAAGCACTCAGCTATTTCTGTCCTCTTTTGTTAACTTTAGCCACTTCGAAACAGGCAGTTATTGGTCACTTTTATTTTACCTACAAAATGGCATCCATTAGCCAGACATTGAGGACTAATTAAATATAATGTACAACTAGAAAATCTTTAAGAATGGAGGAGGAAAAAAAAAATCCTACCTTTGGCAAAGAGATAGGGTAGCCACCTCTAGAAATGTCCCTTCTGTGTTCTATGTTTTTTAGGAAGGGGGTTCACTGTCAACCCCCCTGTGGTTATTTATAGTTCCTTTCTTACTTCTAAGGGACAAAAAAAGAAAATCAGTTTCTGTCTTTTCAATCTTAGTTTATACTCAAGCCAGTATGCTTCTCCCTCTTAAAATGTTTACATTGTGGAGTCTGAGTTTAACTTGATGTAAAAGGTTTTGTGCTTGCTGAACTCATTTTAGACTACAGGTGAATTGGAGGTAACCTTGGCAGCAGGGTAGCCTTTTCTGTCCTCAAAGCACACTAAAGAATATCTTTGGTCACCCACATTGATTCTTGGGTGTGTTCCTTATTCCAGATCTCTATCTCACCCTGGGGATCCTCCCCCCACTCCTCATCCCAATCAGCTGCAGATTTCCCTTAATTTTCATGACCATTTAGTCATCTCACTTGTCCTTCCCCACATCTGATCTGGAACCCCTTTCCTCTCCCACCTCTTCTAAGGTCCCTCCCTCTATCTGCCTCTTATGATTATTTTATTCCCTCTTCTAAGCAATATTAAAGCTTCCTAGCTTGGGCATTCCTTTTTGTTTAGCTTCTTTGGATTTGTGGAGTGGCTAATATTTACTTATAACTGAGTACATACTATGGATGTCCTTTTGGGACTGTTATCTTACTCAGGATGGTATTCTCAAGTTCCATCCATTTGTCTGCAAAATTCATGAAGTCTTTATTTTTAATAGCTGAATAGAATTCCATTTTGTAGATGTACCACATTTTCTTTATCTATTCTTCAGTGGAGGGACATCTAGGTTGTTTTCAGTTTTTTTTTTTCTATTGTGAATAAAGCTACTATGAACATAGTGGAAAAAGTGTCTTTGTGGGATATTTGGAGCATCTTTTGGATATATGCCCAAGAGTGAGATAGCTTGGTGTGAGGAAGAATTATTCCCAGTTTTCTGAGAAACTGCCAAATTGATTTCCAAAGTGGTTGTACAAGTTTGTAAAACCACCAATAATGATGAAGTGTTCTCTTTGCACTACATCCTCACCAGCATGTGCTGTTGACTAAGTTTTTGATCTTAGCAATTCTGATGGGTATAAGATGGAACCTCAGAGATGTTTTGATTTGCATTTCCCTAATGACAAATGGCTTTGAACATTTCTGTAAGTGCTTCTCAGCCTTTTGAGAATTCTGTTTAGTTCTATACCTTATTTTTAAATTGGGTTATTTGGGTTGTTAGTGTCTAACTTCTTGAATTCTTTGCAAATTTTGGATTTTAGTCCTCTGTAGTAACTCACTACATTGACAATATAGAACTTGAAAAGGACACCTGTAGCCAGGCAGGAACTCCAGTGGAGCAATGGAAATGCTAACCCACCCAAAAAACTTTCAATCCCAAATTTATCTTGTCTACAAGAAATGCAGGCAGAGGGGATGGCCAAACAATAATCTTCTCAACTTAAGATACATCCCATGGACAAGCACTAATCCTTAACACTATTAATGATACTCTATTATGCTTGCAGACAGGAGTAAATTGTTCTCTGAGAGGCTCTACCCAGTAGCTGACTCAGACAGATACACTCACAGACAAACAGTGGTTGGAGCTTAGGGACTTTTATGAAAGAATAAGAGGAAAGATTGATTGCAGGTCCTGAAGGGGATAGGAACTCCACAGGAAAACCAACAGAGTCAACTAACCTGGACCTTTGTGGCTTTCAGAGTCTGAACTACCAACCGAAGAACATACACAGGCTGGGCCTAGGCCTCCCTGGATATATGTAGTAGATGTTCAGCTTAGTTTTCATGTGAGTCTTGAACAACTATAACAGGGCTATCTCGAAAGTTGTTGCCTGTACTTAGGATATGCTCTACTATCTGGGCTGCCTTGTCTGGTCTCAATGGAAGAAGAAATGCCTAGCCTTACAGAGACTTGAAGTGCTAGGTTTGGGGGATACTCAAGGGGACCCCACCTACTCAGAGGAGAGATGAGGGGGATAGGGCAAGGAATGTGGGAGGGAGTGACCTGGAGGGAGGCAGTGAGCTCTAAGTAAAGTGAATACTTAAAAATGAAATTAAATTAAAAAAAAAGGAATGTCCTTAACAGGTACCCTTCAAAATGAGGTCTGATACACCCCAAGTGCACAGACAGTAGGACTTAACTCACTCTTGATCTCTGATTTCTACTGTTTTTCTGGACCAATTCTTAGCTTTTGCTGTGCCTTAGAATGCATATCTAAAGATGCCAATTATGGAGCAAACAAGTGTATCTCTATAAATATTTCAGTAGAATGGAGCAATAGTAAATTATTAATTGCTCTCTGTGGAACATCTTTCTAAACCCAGTTGTATAAAAACAATATGAAACTTACATATGAATTACTTCAAATAAATACACACAATCCTGAGAGTGAGCTTGGGAAAAATAAATGAATAATCAGAGATTAGGATATTAGCTACACATTATATTCACTAAGAAACAGTCCTCAGGATCATTCTAAGTATAAAAATCTACAGAAAAGATTTTTATAGAAATGAGGTTCTAAATAAAAAAGCAAACTGGTGACAGACTATAGGTTTAGGGATCATGAGGAGGAAAATATGCTTTTGTCCATTGTCAATAGTGGTATCCAGAGCTAGATGGTGGGATTTTTAGATAGCCTCAGCAAATGTGCAGAATGAGACACATCTGGTCATGGGAATCCAAGTATCTCTAAAAATAGGAAATAACTAATTGCAGAAGAAAGTACCATGTGATAAAGATGTATTTGGGTTGCACTGTGAGCTGATGATTCCAATAAGCAGCCATGCCCCAGGCCAGGCTAACACTAGGCTTTCCTTCAGTGAATACTCATTATGACAAATAGCAGAACTCCAGTTCATGGTCTACATGCCAGTGTGCTCTGTAGTGCTCAGGATAAGCATAATACATTCTTGACAGCTTTTGTTTTCTGATCAGCTTATCTCTTTTTGTGAGAAAGGCTTCAAATGCTCCTCAAAGGATTGTTTGGCAGATATGCATTAGAACAAAAGCAACTTCCCTGTAATGGATGTGAGGCTGCTGATTTGGAAATAGAAAAGCAGCAAAGTCTTTCAATCATGTTGTACACCCATGTAGCCCTCTTTGATGTTAATAATTTGGTTCCCAGTGCCCACAATGCTTTTATGCAGGGATGCTATTGAGTTAATCTAAGATTATAGATGCTTAATCATTCAGACTGTACAGGATACTATACTGTGTGCCAACGCTGCAGACACAACTTCTGACTACTTTTGGGAGCATAATTAAATATATTTGATTTGTTAAGGCTTAAGGAGACTAAAGAATTCATTAAAATGACCATAAATTAGCCTGGAAGCACACTGGGAGAATATTTATCCTTGACAAATTCACTAAGAATTATGTGTTTCTAACAGTGTCTAAGGACAAATGTTTTTGTAAGTATGGCTATCACTGGAGATTTGGGAAGATGTTAATTTCTTAATCTTCCCACTTTAAACCTCAGTCATTTGGGGACTTCATGCCAAGAAATTTTAGGGATTGGCAGGAGACAGAAATTAATCTTCCTTCAAAAAACTAGTGCTGATTTCCTAGATGTTGAGTTATCCATGACTATAACAAAGTCCTGCCTTGAACTTGCCTCGGCCCTTTATGACTGCCTAAAATGTCTGTGATTCCTACTTACTTTTATTATTCTTTCCTTTACAAAGGTAATATAGATTGTTATATAGCAGTTGGAAATAAAGTGTAAGGGGAGAAATTGAGCATCCTTGAAAATTCAAGTGTTTGGGTTCTCTTAGGCATCAAACAGCTCCATTTCTTCTTACTTATGTGATGAGAACATCAAATTTTATGTGAGGACTCAGGAATATAATCTATGAAGCAAATTGCATTTTCAATGGATTTGATTGTTCTTATGAAACATAATTTTCTCAAGTGTTTGTTAGTAAACTGACCATCATCCAGGTTACTAAACATCAAAATATGGAATTAAGTCTTTATTTCTCTTGGCGTAACACAATACAGATCATTATTTTTCAAGGTCTAATCCACAATTTTAATGCCTAAATGAGGTCATAAATTCAATATATAGTTGCCTTGAGTCTGCTCATTTGGACAGAGTGTAAATGATCACCAGCATTTATAATTTTATTTCTTTATAGCTGATCATCTTTGTCCCATATAACTTGTCATTCATTCCTAATTTTACAGATATTTATTGAGGTGACTTTTGTTACAACCTAAACCAATGGCTCTTCTTTGATATGCTTGAATATTCAAAAGAATGTTTCCAAGTTCTAATGGTTAGTTAATGTTAAAATAAAGAATGAAATAGAGAATCTATTTCTACAAATGCAGTAAAGATAATCTTATAATTTGTATTCTTAAAGGTATATGTCTCTTTCTACACCAATAGATTCCAAAGCAAAAGCTCAAATGTATATTGTGTATATGTGTGTATAAACAACTGGAGTAGAGAAGATACAGCAGGAGCATGGAGCAGCTTGTCACACTTTATTCATATCCAGAAATTAGAGAAACAGTATTTAAGCTCCTTCTTATTCAATCCAGGACCTTGCATGTAGAATTATCTTTCTTCTCCTGCCTTCACTGAGTGTAGGCTTCCAAATTTAGTTAACTAATCAGTATAATCTTCCACAGAAAGGCTTCCTAAGTGAAATGAACATCCTTCCTAGGGCACACTTTCATAGCTCAGAAGAGAAGTACTTGGAAGAAACAATCAGGAGTAAGAGAATCAAAGCAGTGCTATGGTGGATAAGTACTTGCCTCAGCCACTTGGAAAAGGAGACTTATCAAAACCACCATTATTTCTCTTGTTATGCCTTCTAAGATTTGATGAAGCAGGTTACTTTTGAAGGCTTAATGTCACAGGGAATATTTTGTTTGTATCCATTCTTTTTAACCTGTGTTCTTCTTAGCAAGTTTTTAAAAATAGTCAAATGTTAAACCAAACAGTGGTAGTGCACGCCTTTAATCCCAGCACTCGGGAGGCAGAAGCAGGTGGATTTCTGAGTTTGAGGCCAGCCTGGTCTACAGAGTGAGTTCCAGGACAGCCAGGGCTACGCAGAAAAACCCTGTCTCAAAAAAAAAAAATAGTCAAATGTTAAATGTAAACTTCCATAAATGTAAATGTTAATGAATGTAGCATCCTTAGGTAGTGGAGCAGATTAGAAACACACTCTTAGGTGGTCTATTAAAATTAGAAAGCTGGTGGCTAGGTATGTATATGGCTCAGCAATTAAGAGCACTTGCTGCTATAGCAAAGAATCAAGGTTCCATTCTCAACATCCACATCAGGAAGCTCAGAATCCCTTGTAATTCCAGTCCCAGAGGGATACAACACCTCCTTCTGGTCTCTGTAGGCACCAGGAATGCATGCAATAAACACACATATATACAATCACACACACATAAGATAAAATAAACATTTTTAAATTAGGAAGCTGCTAAAATTCTAGTGACAGGTTCCAAGCATCATTTTTACCAAGGAATGTTACTTTTTATATTCACTTTACAAAGCATGAACGAAAATAACTTTGCCGGGCGGTGATGGCACACGCCTTTAATTCCAGCACTTTGGAGTAAGATGCAGGCAGATTTCTGAGTTCCAGGCCAGCCTGGTCTACAGAGTGAGTTCCAGGACAGCCAGGGATACATAGAGAAACCCTGTCTCAAAAAAAAAAAAAAAAAAAAAAGAATTGAAAGAAAACAACTTTATCCCAATAGGTATTTATTATATTCTAGCTGGTTTCCTTCTGTCTAAAATGTCAGACACTGAGTTGAATGTTTGTTAGGACCCTCTTCCAGATACAATATGACGTATTTTTAGACCTTACTCACCCTTTGAGCCAGACAATTTCTCCTTGACCTTAGAGAATTGAAAAGCATCAATAATAAATCATAGTTTGCTAGATTATGTGCAGAAAATATGTACTATACCCACAGGAATGTGGGGGAATATTTAAAACATATTTCCTTGGTACTTACTTAGTGTCCCTTCACTCAAAAATTAAGGTTCAATTCTGGTTTCCTTATCTGTGAAGACAGAAATATAGATTTTTATAAATAATGTAATAGAGACTTTCCTTTAGCACTCATCTTCTTTCTTCACAGAAGTCTAATTTTGAAATGATTTAATTATGGTTTAAGTTCAGGTCAGTACTTCCAATTCCTAAACTACCATTCTTGGATGAAGAACTGCATCTACTCTATATGTCAATCACATGATTAAGTTCAAGCATTTATAATCTTGCCTGTTTTGTGGCTAATATTTTCTACTATATGTGTTGAAATGAAAATTTATAAAGATAAACATGCACTTCAATATATAAGGGGTTTAAATTGACAAAAATCTTCATTTATATTATTAGATTATGTAAAACAAGTATTTTTTGTAAAATCATATATATATTATATTTCCCACTTGCTTTATCACATGATAATAATGAAATATTTTCACCATGATGATCTAAAGTACATATCTATGACCTAAGTACTATTCCATACCTTGAAGAATGAGAGAATAGAAGTTTTATTAAATTTTTATATTACATGCTTATATTACATGTTGCATTTTAACAGTAACTTACTTTAAGAATGTGTTTGTTAAAATGTACTATGAGATATCTAATATTTCTAATACAAAGTATTTACTGTGCTCATGAATTTATAATGTGAATTATATCTTGCCAATTGTCAGCAAAATAACTTTTAACATATATGGCTATTCTAAAACTTGATTAAACATCAAGAGTGACTTGAAAGCTAATTTAAGGAAGGACAATCCAGAGACTGCTCCACCTGGGAATCCTTCCCATATTCAATCATCAAATCCAGACACTATTGTGGATGCTGGCAAGTGCTGGCTGACAAGAGCCTGATATATCTGTCTCCTGAGAGGCTCTGACAGCACCTGACTAATATAGAAGTAGAGGCTCACAGCCTTCCATTGGACTGAGTACAGGGTCCCCAATAAAGGAGCTAGAGAAAGGACCCAAGGAGCTGAAGAATTTGCAGCCCCTTAGGACGAACAACAATATGAACTAACTAGTACCCTCAGAGCTCCCAGAGACTAATCTACCAACCAAAGAGTACACATGGTGGGACTCATGACTCCAGCTGCATATGTAGCAGAGGATGGCCTAGTAGGTCATCAATGGGAGGAGAGGCCCTTGGCCCTGTGAAGTTTCTATGCCTCAGTGTAGGGGAATGCCAGGGCCAGGAAGCAGAAGAGGGTGGGTTGGTGAGCAGGGGGAGGGGGGAGGGAACAGGGTTTTTTTTGTTTGTTTGTTTATTTTTGTTTTTTATTTTTTTCGGAGAGGAAACTGGGAAAGGAGATATTATGTGACATGTAAATAAAGAAAATACCTAATAAAAATAAATAAATAAAGAAAGCTAATTTAAAAGCTGAGCATTCATGTGTTTGTTGACTTGATTGATTAGAGAAGTGAACGCAGGAAGGATCTAAATAAAAGTAGGATTTTGTCATGAGATATCCTTTCTGTGACACATGAAAAGCCTGCTCCAAATTCTTAGGTTATTTGTAAGTTTTAAGTGAAAAAATTAATACAAAGTTAAGTGCCCATGGTAAATCATCCCTGGTGATATGTTTACAGAAAAGCAGAAGAGCTCTAGGTATGTGAAGCCCTGCCTGAGTGTCATCTTCTACACTTATTTCTGCAGTTTGCATTTGCAACCTATAAGGTTACAGTTGTTTCAAATCAGTTGATGTGCACAAAATGTCTAGTGCAGTATCTGAGTTATAGGAAGTTTGGATTGGGACAGATACATTTAGTCATCCAATACCACTCTTGCCAATCAGTTGATTTATGCCAAGATCTATGTTAAGAGTTAAAATCACTAAAGGCTAGAGCAGTGGTTCAGCTAGTAAAGTGCTTACCATGCAAGCACAAGGATCTGAGTTCAAAGCCCAGAATCCATGTGAAAAAAGCCATGTGAGGTGGTCATTTGGTTTAAATAATCATTAGTTATGACAACATTAAGGAATATGACTTTCCTTAGCCCTAGAACTTTAAACTGCCAGTAGCCCCAGCAAAGGGATGAAGACTTATGTCCCCTTGGCTATCGATAATGACTGAAGGACCAGAATTGTGCAGTTATTGTGCAGATAACTAAGCTGCTATTAATTAATGTGTGCAACATTAGGTCATGTCCAGAAGATACTCACTTAATAGAATTCACTTTAATTAGAAAAGTTCATAGGCACTATATGACATGAAGGGGGATAAGGAATGGTAGAAAATACTGGGGGTAATTCTGCTGTTATTAGCTTTCTTTCTTTAACTTTGTGTTGCCTTACATTTTGTAATTGGCCATTTCTATGAAATTTAAGGTATAAAAAGGTGATAATTGTCAATTGGAGAAGAAATTTTTATTTAAAGAATAAAAAACAGCAACAGAAGCTGTATTACTGGGAGGCAATAAGAATCAGTATTAAACAGTATTTAAGGAAAACATTTCTGACTGTTAAGCTCTTTGAAGCAAGCTACCATAACTATATTGCCCTTTAAAAAGCAATTAGACACTCTAAAGACAGTGCACAGCACACCTGGACAAGAACTCACTTCCCAGGGGATGATTAGGGAGGAAGGTACCTGGGGAATATTCTGCAAAAAATTTGTCACTGCTTGCTTCTTTTCTCTACCGATTGCCTCGATAGCTTCCTGCTTCTTCTGACTATATATAACTCACACTATTAATACAGTGCTATTTACATCTCAGTGCTGTAGCAGAACTTAATTTTATGCTTTAAATGATCAGTGAACTAAGCATCTTGGTGATTGGTCAATAGCCAATATTTCTTCTTAACTATCTATACTAATTGGAAATATGGAAGTTGAAATACATTACTAATAGGAAAGATTAAGGAATAATATCAATGGGAAAAATGAAGAGCAGTATAAAGTTAGGAATACTGGTAAAACTGAATTGTTTCTCAACAAATATTTACAACCAAATAATTCTTGATAAAAGAAATAAATCTATGAATCCAAAAAGACCAAAGTTCATTAGCAATATAAAATTTATATTTTAGATAGGCAAGAAAGATGACAGCAAATAATATCAGTGTAGAATTTAATAAAACAATGAATATGGAGACAAATGTAATAGAGGGAATTTGGGGAAGACTGAAGGCAGTTGCAATTTTACATTAGCTTCTTTGATAAAATGGTGTTTAAGTAAGTATTTGGAGGTCAAGAGGAAGCTTACTTTATGGATATGTTGAAAGAATATTCTGGGATGGAAGGGGGTCCTCATGAGGAGGACCAAAAATGTGAGTCCTGTTGGAACAGCCACCAGTTCTAGTGTGAAGAGAGGAAGAAAAATGGGAGATGAACTGTGAGAGGTCTGAGAGACAAATTATATAGACAAATTATATGCAATTATATAGGATCAGGGTTAATCTGAACCCTGAGAGACACATTATATAGGACCAGGAAGGCAACAACCAGGACCTTAATACTTGAGTTGAATATAGTGTTAAATTGATTAATTTACATAACTGTAAAAAAGGCCTTAAAATTCAGAACAGACTAAAAGTAAACAAAAGGATGTGTAAGTGGAAGTTCACTTACTGGACATGAATGCTCCCCCTTTTTTGTTTTGTTTTATTTTGTTTTGTTTCCCTTCCCAGCTTGGATAAGAGGCACCACTGTGTAAGGACAAAAGCAACCTCTATTACATTTGTCTCCATACTCATTATTTTATTAAATTCTACATTGATGTTATAGATGAAGAAATCACAGTAACAATACTTGTCACTTTAGTAATTGAAGTAAAAGATGTGAAAAGTGTGAGGTGAGGAAATAGTCAAACTGATTTGGGGTACTAATATGTTTAAAAGCAGCTGGTAAAATTTTTGGATGAACTTTTGCTGATATTGAGAGAATAAAACAATGACAAAAGATTAATTACAATTTCTTAGTTGAGGAGATGAAATATTCTTGAGAGTGGGTAAAGAAACTGAAATAAATTACAGTATAGGACAGAGTTTCCTTGAATTCTTAAATAGGGTTTCTAAGGTACCCACCAAGACACAGAAAATTAATTCGAATTTATAGTATTCTACTTATTCAAAGATTTATCTGTCTTCTTGTTGATTAATGGCATTGTCTCCTATAGCTCTCTTTTTTCAACTATACAGGGTTTAAGATGATTACAAAGGCTTAGTCAGTGGTACCTGCTTTCATAGCATTTTCAACAATGAACATCAAGATTTCCTCCAGCAGGGAGATGTGACTTCAAGACTGTTATAACAACAAGGCTAGCATATTAGAGGGATTGCAGCATTCCAACTGAAGAAAAATATATTACTGGATTTTAGCATCCTCTGAGAGCACAGGACTTCATAATGATTTTCAAACTTATTTGTATCACAAGTTCCTTAGAAATTGTAGTTGGAAAAAGTGTCACACTCTTAATTTGTCTTTTTTCATTTTCAAGTTGAATCATTAATTTTGGGAGGATAATTTTATTTTTATTTATTTTTTAATTATTTATTTATTTACATTCCAGTCATTGCCCCACTCATCCTGGTTCCCCCTCCCACATTTCCTCATACCATTTCTCCTCCCCCTTGCCTCTGAGAGGGTGTTCCTCCCCACACAAGGCCTCCCACTTCCATGAGGCCTCAAATTTCTCAAGGATTAAGTACATCTTCTCCAACTGAGGCCAGATCAGGCAGACCTCTGCTATATGTGTTCCAGGGGCATTGGATCTGCCCCTGTATATTCCTGGTTGGTGGCTCAGTCTTTGGGAGCTCCATGGGATCTGGGTTAGTTGAGACTGCTGTTCTTCCTATGGAGTCTCCCTCCCCATCAACTTTTTCCAGCCTTTCCCTAGTTCAACCACAAGGGCTCCTCAACCTGAGTCCAATGGTTGGGTGTAACTATCTGCTTCTGTCTCCGTCAGCTTTGGGTAGGACCTCTCATGAAATAGCCATGCCATGCTCCTGTCTATAATAGCATCAGTAATAGTGTCAGGCCCCCATTAGATGGATCTAAAGTTGGGCCGGTCCTTAGACTACCCTTCCTTCAGTCTCTTCTTCATTTTTCTCCCTGCAATTCTTTTAGACAAGAACAATTCTGGGTTAGAAATTTTGACTGTGAGTTAGTAACCCAGTCTCTCCACATGAGGGCCTATCTACTGGAAGTAGGTTCTTTGAGTTCTCTCTCCCCAGTGTTGGACAATTTGTCTAAGGTCATCCCCACTGAGTTCTGAAAGTCTCTTCTCTCCTGGGTCTCTGGTAGTTTCTAGAGGACCTCCACACTCCTTCCCTCACTGCTACTTATTTCCATTCATTTTCCAACTCCTCTGGGTTTCTCTTCTATGCTCCCCATACCTGATCCTATCCCTGTTTTTCTCTCCTCCTCCCCTCTCCCACTCAAGTCCCTCCCTCCTTCTGCCTCCTGAGATTATTTTCTTCTACCTTCTAAGTGGGTTTGAAGCATCATCACGGGCTTTTCTGCTTGTTATACTTCTTATGGTCTGTGAGTTATATCCTAGGTATTCTATACATTTTACTTAATATCCACATATCAGTGAGTACATACAATGCATGCCCTTTTGGGCCTGAGTTACCTCACTCAGGATGATATTTTCTAGTTCCATCCATTTGCCTGCAAAATTCATCATGTCCTCATTTTGAATAGCTGAATAGTACTCCATCGTGTAAATGAACCCATTTTCTGTATCTATTCTTTGGTTGAGGGACATCTGGATTGTTTCTAACTTTTAGCTATTACAAATAAGGTTCCCTGAACATGATGAAGTACCTGTCCTAGTAGTATCATTGAGCATCTTTTGGGAATATACCCAAGAGTGCAATAGTTGGGTCTTTAGATAGAACTATTTCCAATCTTTTGGGGAACTGCTAGATTGATTTCCAGAGTGGTTGTACCAGTTTTCAATTGCACCAGCAATGGAGGAGTGTTTTCCTTTCTCCACATCCTTTCCAGCATGTGCTGTTACTTGTGTTTTAGATCTTGGTCATTCTGATTGTTATCAGGTGGAATCACAGAGTTTTGATTTGCATTTATCAAAGAGCAACTGTCCAAAGGTGTGTGGGTTTACTTCTGGGTCTTAAGTTCTATTCCATTGATTGACCTGTCTATCTCTGTGTCTATACCATACAGTTTTTCTTTAGATATTACTATTGCTTTGTAGAATAGCTTGAAGTCAGGTCTTTTGTTGAAAATTGTTTTGGCTATCCTGGGTTTTTTGTTTTTCCATATGAAGTTGGGAATTGCCCTTTCCATGTCTATAAAGAATTGTGTTGGAATTTTGATGGGGCTTGCACTGAATCTGTAGATTGCTTTTAGTAAAGATGGCCATTTTCTCTATGTATATTCTACCAATCCATGAGCACGA
Source organism: Hylomyscus alleni (assembly GCA_019843855.1). Taxonomy (NCBI): domain Eukaryota; kingdom Metazoa; phylum Chordata; class Mammalia; order Rodentia; family Muridae; genus Hylomyscus; species Hylomyscus alleni. The sequence goes on from JADRCC010524149.1 coordinate 19,308, forward strand.
GAGATCTTTTTGTCTTCTGAGGTCTTCTTCAATTTTTTTTTCAGGGAATTGAAGTTCATGTTGTACAAATTTTTCACTTGTTTGGTAAAAGTTACACCAAGATATTTTATATGATTTGTGGCTATTGTGAAGAGTGTTGTTTTCCTAATTTCTTTCTCAGTCTCCTTATCATTTGTATAAAGGAAGGCTACTGATTTGTTTGAGTTGATATTTTATCCTGCCACTTTGCTGAAGTTGTTTATCAGCTGTAGGAGTTCTCGGGAGGAATTTTTGGGGCTGCTTATGTATACTGTCATATCATCTACAAATAGTGATACTTTGACTTCTTCTATTCCTATTTGTATCTCTGTGATTGCCTTTTGTTGTCTAATAGTTTTAGCTAGAACTTTGAATAATATATTGAATAGGTAGGGAGAGAGTGGGCAACCTTGTCTTGTCCCTGATTTTAGTGGGATTGCTTCTAGTTTCTCTCCATTTAATTTGATGTTAGCTGGGATGATAATTTTAAATGTAGTATTTATATTCATGATATAATGCATAAGTTCTAAACACTATAAAATTTGAGATCCACTGTATTAATTGTATAAGTAATTATAGCTTTTTTTCTTAATTTGGGACATCTTAAGTAAATAAGTCACTGTGAAGATTTTGGTTAAAAGAAAACTTTTATTATTAATTAATTTTTTCACTTTACATCCAATATCAGCCCCCTCTCCTCCCAGTACACTCTCAAACAGATATTGCCATCATTCTCTTCTTCCCTTTTCCTCTGAGAGGAGGACTACCATCCTTCCCACCTCCTGCACATCAAGTCATTGCAAAACTAGGTGTATTCTCTCTTACTGAGTCCAGACAAGGCAACCTAGTCAAGGAAATAGAATCCTCAGGTAGGCAACAGATTCAGGGACATCCCTATCTCCAGTTGTTGGAGAACTGTATGAAGACCATTCTTACACTTCTGCTACGTATTTGAGGGGAAAGAAAGTAGGGGAGCTAGGGTCAGCTGATCCTGGCTCTTTCTTTGGTGGTTCAGTTGCAAGCCCCCAAAACTTCAGATTGGTTGAGTATTGTAAAGTCCCTGTCCTCTTTGGGTCCCTCAATCCTTCCCCCAACTCTTTCTCAAGAGTCCCAGGGCTCCATCTAACATTTGATTGTGGGTCTCTGTACCTGTTTCCATTGGTTGCTGGGTAGAGCAGCTCAGAGGACAGTTATGCTAGGCTCCTAATTGAAATGATAATAGAGTGTCATTAATAGTTTCAGGGATTGGTTCTTCCCGTGAGATCAGTCTCACATTGGGCCAGTCATTGGTTGTCCATTCCCTCTATCTCTGCTCTACCTTTGTCCCTGCACATCTTGTAGTCAGGGCACATTTTAGGTCAAAGGTTTTATGGGTGGGTTGCTGTCTATATCCCTCCACTGGGAGTCTTGCCTGGCTATGGGAAGTGGCCACTTCAGGCTCTTTATCTCCTACTGCTAGGAGTCTCAGCTAGAGTTGCTCCCACAGACACATTACCTCTATCCCAGGTCTCTAGCAAATTCTAAGGATGCTCTCCACACTGTATATTTACATTATCTATCTATACCAGAGGCCCCCTGCCCCATTACCCTCCCCTTTTCCATCCAGTTACCTTCCTCTATCCACCTCTGATATCTAAATTTATTTTACCTTCTGAAAAAGATTCAACCACATTCTCACTTGGAACTTCCTTGTTATTTGGCTTCTTTGGATCTGTGGATTGTAGCTTGATTATCTGTACTTTATGGCTAATATACCCTTATAAGTGAGTACATATCATGTACTCACTTTTGGGTCTGGGTTACCTAACTCAGGATGATATTTTCTAGTTCCATCCATTTGCTTGTAAAATTCATGTTCTTACTTTTTAACAGCTGAGTAGTATTCCATTGTATAAATGAACCACATTTTCTTTAACCTTTCTTCAGTTGAGAGACATCTAAGTTGTTTTCAGTTTCTGGCTATTATGAATAAGGATGCTATGAATATAGTTGAGCATATGTACTTGTGAAATATTATAACACCTTTTGGGTATATACCCAGGAGTGGTATAGCTAGGTCTTTAGGTAGAACTATTCCCAACTTTTTAAGAAACTGCGAAGTTGATTTCCAGAATGTTTGAACAAGTTTGCACTCCCATCAACAATGTCTTCCTCTTGTTCCACATCTTAACCATAATGTATTGTTGTTTAGGTTTTTGATCTTAGCCATTCTGATGGATGTAAGGTGGAATCTCAGAGACAATTGATTTACATTTCTCTGATGGCTAAAGATGTTGAACATTTCTTAAGTTTTTCTCTGCCATTAGAGATTCTTCTGTTGTAAATTTTCTATTTAGCTCTGGAACTCATTTTTAAAAGGTTATTTGGTTAGCTGGTGGCTAACATCTTGTGTTCTTTATATATTTTTGGATATTAATCCTTTGTCAGATGTAGGGTTGGTAAAGATCTTTTCCTAAATCTTTAGGCTATTTGTTTGTCCTATTGACAGTGTCTTTTGCCTTACAAAAGCTTTTCAGTTTCATGAGGTCCCATTTATTAATTTTTAATCTCAGTTCCTGAGCCATTGGTGTTCTGTTCAGGAAGTTGTCTCATGTACCAATGCATTCAAGGCTGTCCTCACTTTCTGCTCTATTAGATTTAGCCTTTCTGGTTTTACATTGTGGTCTTTGATCCACTTAGACTTGAGTTTTGTTCAGGGTGAAAAATATGAATCTATTTTTTAATTGCTACAGGCTTGGGTGTCTGTAGGGAATTGTAATCCAGCAACACAGTTGCTTTGGCAACAGATTACATCCAAAGATCTAGGTATGAGTAATTTGGCTGGGATGCAGACATGTCACACACCTTTAATCTCTTTGGCTGGAATACAGACATGCCCTTTGTACACATCTTCAATCCCAAACAATATAGGTGAGGTTAGTTTGTAGGAGGAAGCAGCCATATTTCAAAGTAATATCTATTTGAGGGGCAGACAAAATGATGAATCAGAGAAAGATTTCAAAGAATAAGTCAGAGATAGGATATGCCCAACTCACACAAGAATAGCACAAGAAAGAGAGATGACTTAAGAGAACAGTACAGAGAGATGAAGAGAGATGTAGCTCAGCTTTTTTGCAGTTCAGTTCAGAGTACAGTTGACAGGCGGTGGTGGTGCACAGCTTTAATCCCAGCATTTGGGAGGCAGAGGCAGGTGGATTTCTGAGTACGAGACCAGTCTGATCTACAGAGTGAGTTCCAGGACAGCCAGAACTATACAGAGAAACCCTGTCTCAAAACAAAACAAAACAAAACAAAACAAAAAAGAAATGGGAACAGAGTACAGTTGAATTCCATTCAGTCAGTGCAGTGTAGTTGAGTTTGTTCCTGAGTTTGTTCAGTTCCATGCAGGTCAGTAGAGGCAGTTTTACTAGGACAGTTTTACAAAGATATGTTGCAAGTGAAGACAGAGTGAGCCAGAGAATGAGAATGAGCCAGAAGATTAAAACACAAGGCTAAAGTTGTGAAAGCTGAGTAATTTAGTGAAAAGCCAAAAGAAGACAGCTTATATAGGAGTTTGAGCCAGAACAGTTGAGTTAAACTACGCAGCCAGAGTTCAGAAGGAACTAGTAACCATGACCTAGATGATTACATCTAGCAAATAAAAGTTTATAGGTATCAATTGAGTTTGGAATTACTCCTTCTTTAGTATTTTTGAAAGTTATGGAATACATTTCTCTGATTAATTTATGTGTTTCTAATACCTAATAAAGTTTCTATGACACACTAGACTGTTAAGTTTTGTTGAATGAATGGCTACATTTTTGTAGATGCCAACATTTGGGAGTCAGGATACAGAATAATATTCCCCAACTAAAGCATTCAATAAAAAAACAAGAAGACTTTTTTTTTCAGGTGCAAACAGATGTGTTGAACAGAGACTTGTGACCAAGCATTTCCATTGGTAAAACTTTTCTAGACTTTGGAGGGTTGAGAGACAAAGATTAAATGGAAGAATGATAGAAATATTTATTCTACCTTCAAAAATACTTTTCATCAGGATGTTCCTTTGGCTTTAGTAATACTCCCACTGCTTTTTGATCAGGGTATCTATCAGAATAGTGTCTTGATAATGTTTTGAGCAACAAAAAAGTAGTTAATTCTGCACTGACCTAAAATCTGTAAAGAAAAGCCTGTTTGAGGGGAGTAAATACTACTGAGGGAACAGACAAGGGATAAGATGCACTCCAGCACTAAAAATGAGGAACTTCTACCCCTTATGTCTGAAGTATGCTGCTTCAAAGAGCCCATTGAAAACTGGTGACATGGGGGAGAACTACCTCATAGAAGGAATGATTATAGGAGAAATACCTCCCTGTCAAAGAATAAACAAGTATGAGGCTGGGGAAAAATTGCCTAGCCATTACTTTTCAGGATACTCTGATCTCCTCCAACTGTCTCTCATTTGTCGAACTCAACAAGAAATAGTGGACAAGTGCTAGTTACTTCTGCCTATAGGTAACACTGCATATTCTACTCTGGCATACAGAAAATAAAGATAAGAAAGGATGGTGGGTGATAGGAAGTGTAGATAGATCAAGTTTAGAACAGCAAGCATCTGGACTCTTATGAACAACTTTTGGGTGAATGTTTTATCACCCTCCCCTCAAGATTATTCTTAGGCTTATCAACTTATCTACAAAAACTTAAACATCATTTTTTGAATTTCTTTTCCAGAGTAGCCTTTGTTTCCTCCTTTTCTCTGGAACTTCTCTCCCCTATTTGTTACTAGTCATGACTTAAGTACAGTTTTCCTACACAAAGTCTTTGATTATCTAGATTATCAGGTACAACTGGTTTATAAGCAAAAAGACAGCCCTATAACCTGCTAAGCAGACATCATGCCCACAAAGGCTAAGCCTCTGTTTTTCCATTTAGGACTCACAGTATTTTTTCAGGAACTGAATATAATGAGTAGGCAGAGTTTGCAGCTGCTTCCTGCAACACAAAATATTTTGCCTAAGGGTAGGTAGCCCTAAATGACAAAGTTCAGATAAAGTTTCCAAATATCTAGGACCAAAGCATTTTCTTATCACTGAGTCCCTTTCAAGCTCTAAAGACTGAGTTTGAATGAGACTGCCAAGTTATCACTGGGGCGTCCTAAAGCTAGAAATAGGGTGGCAGTCCTGCACTCTATTTGTGAATCTTATTTAGGAGATTCAAGAGACTTTGTTCAGGTTTTGTCATTTATAAGACAGAATACTCACTCAGCCAGGTTAGAGGACACATGGAGAGGAGAATGCTTTGTAACTTGCTGCTCCCCTGAGTAATTTATTAAGATTTCTTAATAGTCAACTTCATGAAAGAAATATATAATTAGTTGTAATTTGAATCACAATCAGTTGTAATTCAGTTGTCAAATTCATATTGAGTAAATGTCTTAAATTGTGAGTTTAAGTATATGCCCATATATGTAAGTACCACAATTTGCCCTCAAGAAGCAGAGAGGAAAGCCAGTGAAAATTAAGGAGTTAGACTGAGTCTGATAAATGATCTCAGCCCTAGAAGTACAAGTCTCAACATCACCCCATTACTAGAGAAACTTTTACCTGACCTCTGGAGAGTTCATGTTGGCAAACCAGTGGAGATGCAGCTGGTAAGGAACTTTTCTTTTTTCTTTTTTTTTCTTTTGTTTTCTTTCTTTCTTTCTCTCTTTATTTTTTCTTCTTCTTTTTTTTTTTTTTTTAGCATTTCTTCTTTGTGGATGTTAATTTTATTGGAAGAAGAGACTAGCCAGACAACCAGTATAAGCCACCTGTTTTGAGACATCCTGAAAGAGTTCTTGGCCATTTTTTATGAGCCTTAGAGGTTTTCTAGTGATCTTCATTTTGGCCAGTGAAAAAAAAATTAAATGAATGAAACAACTTAAAATCAGAGTTTATTGTTAACAACAACAGTCTAACATAACAGTCTAAAATAACACATTCATTAATGCTTTCTCTACAGTGTGCTTAAAAGGGTCAATACAAAAGAATAAGTTTGGAGTGGATATTTAAAGTAAGATCTACCTGTACTGTGCACTATAAATGAGCTTGTGCTCATTTGCTTTAATTGCTGTGTGATATTTGAATGCAGTTTTATGCCAAAATGACAAGTGCTATTTATATCATTTATTTGGTTCTCTGTTTCTGTCTCTGTCTCTCTCTCCTTTTTCTTTCTGTCTTTCTCTTTTTTCTCTCCCTCACTAACACATATAAACACATGAACACACACACACACACACATGAAATTTCAGTGTTAAATCTTCTACTACAGCTGCTTTACATAGCTCTGTTTTTCAAATTTCAGGTGACTCTGTTATAATTAAGATTGCTGATTTATTAAACAATTAGACATAAAACAGTGAATTTTTGCAAGCAGAACTCATTGAATTCTGCCCTAACTAAGTGCACAGCAAGTATGAAGTGAATAAATGAATGATAAGACCTATCATGACAGAAGGTCTGCAGTAGTACTCGTGGTAGGATTTAAGAATGGAAAATATACACCCTTTTCCTGAGATAACTGTGATAGATACTTTGCTACATTTGTTTATGTAAGTGAACTAATATTGTAATAATATTTTTCCATAAACATTTTACTATGAGGATTTCCCATTATTCACCTTTTTTTTGAAAACTGAATGTTGATAGCTGTATAGTAATCAATTTATAGGCTACTACAACAGAGAATTTAATTATTACACTATTTAGTGAGATTTAGTTCTTTAAATCATTATACATGAGTGTTATGGATATCCTGGTTCATATATACAAATGATTTCCTAATTGTTAAATTAAAGAAATGTATTAAAAAATGAGACTTTTCATACTACATTGTTTTAATGAAAAAAATTCCTTTTTTATTAGATATTTTCTTTATTTACATGTCATATGATATCTCCTTTCCTAGTTTCCCCTCTGAAAAAAAATAAAATTAAATTAAAAAAATCAAAAACTAAAAAAACCCCTGTTCCCTCCCTGCTCCCCTTGCTCACCAACCCACCCTCTCCTGCTTCCT
>JADRCC010524170.1:891-14780 GCA_019843855.1 Hylomyscus alleni
AGAGAGAGAGAGAGAGAGAGAGAGAGAGAGAGAGAGAGAGAGAGAGAAAGAGAGAGAGATCACCATCTAGACTGGTCAAATGAAATAAGTTCCAAAGAATATTGGATTTGACACCAGGGATACTTTGTGATATTTTTTTTTAAGCATAAGTTGAGCATACTGATGGAAATAGAAAACAATGGGAAGTGAGAACATGGTGCCAATGTGAGTAGAGCCCCTTCAGGAGGCCTGGGTAAGCTGTACTCCTCCTCTCAGTGACTGAGTGGACAGGTTACATATTCATCCTGAACCTCTGCTCATCATTTGAAAACCAAGGATCATAGAAGTTCCTCTATTTTACAGCGAGTCAAGGGTTTAGCTTAAAATGACAAAATATACTAGGTATGCAGAAGGTACTCAACAGTCGTTAGTTTAGTTTAGGTGCTGTGTGCCAGGGCTTATGTTCGGTGCTTAACATGTGATGTTTATTGAGGTTTCTTGACAAATTGTTTTTTTTTAAGTTTTATTTGTATATTAGTTATATGAGTGCACTGTTGCTGTCTTCAGACACACCAGAAGGTGACATCAGATCTCATTACAGATGGCTGTGAGCCACCATGTGGTGGCTGGGAATTGAACTCAGGACCTCTGGAAGAGCAGTCAGTGTTCTTAACTGCTGAGCCATCTCACCAGCCCCCTCTTTACGAATTATTGTTGAGGTTTTTTTTTTTTTTTTTTTTTTTGATAAAACCTATGGCTCAGGATTTTATCATTCCACAAGATCTGGGTCATGTACCCTGGAAGTGGGTGTTCATTTGGGCATGTACCCTGGAAGTGGGTGTTCATTCGGGCATTGTTGAATTTGGTAATGGACCTCAGGGAAAAATGGAGATTGGAATGATGGCCTTGTGTTTTGTAACTTTGTAGTAGAAAGTTGACAAAATCTTCAGGTGGGTGAGGAGCTCAGTGGTAAGAGACCCGTGTGGGTGGAGGAGGGTGGCACTTTTAATCTGGACTTTCATTGTAAGAAGGGTGAGGTGGCTTGGAAGAGATGACAGATGAGGAATTCTTTTCTGCCTCCTCCTTTCCTCTTCCTTTCCCTTCCCTCCCCTTCTCCTCCTCTCCCTTCCTTTACTCTCCCCTCCCCTCCTCTCCTCTTCCTCCCCTTCCCCTCCTCTCCCTTCCTTTACTCTCCCCTCCTCTCATTTTCTAGAGAGTATCTCACTCCATCCAAGTTGAAACTCACATCTTTCTCTTTCGGCCTCATGAATGATATGGTAGGGAAGCTTTTCTCTCGAAAAGCAGATTTGAATATGATTTTATTTTATGACTATTAATTAAAAATTGCTTGTTTTATGTATACTGAGTGTTGCTTACATCTCTGTCCATGGAAGCGTGGTACCCTTGGTGTGAGAAGAAGGTGCCAGATCCCTTGGAACTGGGTTCTGTATAGTTGTCCCATGTAAGTGCTGGTGACTGAACCTGGTAATCTCCAGTCCCTTGCGTGTATTTTTAGACTGAAGAAAGTGGGCTTCTTGTGAGGATGAAGGACATGAAATGAAAAAGGATAAAGGAGAGTAGTGTCCTTGGTAAGATACAAATTTAGGAAGTAGGGAGGCAGAGGCAGGTGGAGCTCTGTGAGTTCAAGGCTAGTCTGTTCCACTGACTGGGTTCCATGACAGCTACACAGAGAAACCCTGTCTAGAAAAGCAAAACAACACAGCACAGCACAAAGCAAGATCAAAAGAACATAGGAAGACTTATTCTTGAAAAGAATGAGGACAGATTGTGAGGCCAGCAATTGGGAGGATAACAGGTGGGACAGGAGTGAGTTTGGAGGTCTGAGAGAAGGTAATTTACCTTCCTAGCATCTGTCACATAGATCATTTGTAGAAGTGGTAGAGCATTCTAAAAGTGCCTGTTGTTAACTCTTCTAACACTCTTGGTTTTTTTTTTGAGATTATATATCCTGTATCCTGGGCTGGCATTGAACTTGATGTGTTATAGCCGAGAATCACCTTGTACCTCTGACCCTCCTGCCTCTACTTCCCGAGTGCTGGGATTACATATATGCTCTACCTTTGTCCATGGGATGTTGGAAATGGAGCCCAGGGCTTTGTGAATGCTAGCCATGCACTTTACCAACAGAACCCTACAATACGGTTCTTGTCTTGTTTGGTGTTTTTATGGAATGGTCCATCACTTCATAAATTACAAACAGCAGAGATATTTTCACAAAAGTGAGATTCCCAATGAGATTCATCATGTTTGATTGGTGACTGGTTAGGCTAACATTTATTAAATAGGTATCATGTAGTCCCCTTTAAGAGATTAAAAGTTGTGGTGCATGCCTTTAATCCCAGCACTTGGGAGGCACAGGCAGGCGGATTTCTGAGCTCGAGACCAGCCTGGTCTACTGAGTGAGTTCCAGGACAGCCAGGGCTACATAGAGAAACCCTGTCTCTAAAAACCAAAAGGGTGGGGGGAGGGAGAGATTAAAATTATTAAAATTGAGCTGGGCATGGTACCTTTAATCCAAGAACTCAGAAGACAGAGGCAGGTGGATCTATGTGTTCAAGATCAGCCTGGTCTACAGAGTGAGTTCTAAGACAGCCAGGGCTACACAGAGAGACCCTATCTCAAAACAACAAAAGGAAAAGAAAGAAAGAAAAAAAGAGAAACTAAAATTGTATAGAATCTATAACAGGGAAAAGTTTCTCTTGTCACTTCACAGACCACCTCTATCTAAAGTTTTGTCTGTGTGTCTGTAGACTGTGTACACATGCATGAGATGAGAGTGTGCAGAGGACGTCCATGATTTATATAAAAACTAGGGGCTTCCGGTTCACATAGTCATATTTGGGCTCTTGCTATACACACTCTTCTGTAAGTGTGTCTTGGGTCTTAATTTAATTTTTATTACTTGTATATAGGGTGGGCAGTTGGGAGGACTGACATCATACATGGAACTGCAGGTACCTGCAGGTCCAGAAGAGGGAATCTGATTCCTTGGAGCTGGATTTAGAGGCAGGTGTGAGCCACCCAACATGGGTGCTCAGAACCAGGCTCAGATCCAATTAGATCCTGTGTGTTACTCACCACCCATCCATCTCTCCAGCCCTCTTTTCAGAATAAAAGTATGGGGCTGGAGAGATGGCTCAGTGGTTAAGAGCACTGACTACTCTTCCAGAGGACCTGGGTTCAGATCCCAGCACCCACATGGCTGCTCACAACTGTCTGTAACTCCAAAATCTAGTCAGATATACATGTAGGCAGAACACCAGTGCACACAATTTAAAGAATAAAAGTATAACTGCTTGCATTTTAGAATGAAGAGCGTGAGGTTTCAGTGGCAGATGGTGTATGCGTGGACGGTTGCTGAAGTGCTGGTAGGCCAGGCATGTGCTGCTCAAGGTTTCCATCTTTATCATTTTATTTGTTTGTTTATTTGAGACCTCTTGAGGACGTCTTCATATGTACTTTAGGCTCACCTTGAACTCTCAGCAGTCTCCCGCCTCAGGCTCTCAACACTGGCCTTACAGGTGTGAGCCCTCATGCTTAGCTCCCTAATTCTTACAAACAGCCCAATTATTCCCCGGGGAAAGACTTAATAACATTTCTGTAACTCATCTCTTGCTCATGGACTTAAATATTCTTTTTTACTCTGTTGCTAGTTAGAAGCTGTGCTTTCCTAAAGCTTAGCATGTTTGTCTTCCACACGTGAGTTAAAAGATAGAGTTATTTCTGGATTATATCAACACTGCTGGGTTTTGGTTTTTGGTTTTTGATTTTTTTTTTTTTTTTTTGCAAATGATAAACTGATTTGTCCCAAGCCAGCAGTGTAATAATGCCCCTTTGCACACCAGGTCTGAGCAATGGATATTGTTGATTATTAAAAGGTTTGCCATTTTGGCAAAAGTATCTCTTTGGGGTCCAGTTCCCTCTTTGAGGGAAGAAAGGTTCGTGGTTTGTGTGGGCTTGCCTGCCTGTGGGTGCCCAAGGGGAGAGAGGCTGAAGGTCTACATAGGCTGTTTCTCTCAGTTGCTCCATACCTTATTTTTTTGAGATGGCTTTCTCACTGAACCTGGAGCTGTCAGTCTGAGTCCAGGGGTTACAGATGCCCGCTGCTATACCTAGCTTCTATGTGGGAGCAGGGAGCCCGAAGCCAGTCCTTGTGCTCATACAGGCTGCACTCTGTAGGAGCCATCTCCCCCAGCCCCTAACAACAGCCTGTGGGCTGTGCGGGACCATTCAGCTTTATTTTTCTATGAACTGCCTGCCTATGAATGGCCTTTGATATTTTTTCCACTAGGTCTTTCTAAAGCACACTGTGTCCCGTATTGATTATGTCATTTCATGGTGGATCTCTGGCCTTATTTACGAGTACTGTTGTTTTCCTGCCAGAACTTTTACACAGTCACTTTTGGCAAACGTCTTAGTTTCTTTTTGGTTTTACTTTGTGTGCATGTAGGTGTGTGCGTGGTATATGTGTGTGTGAATCAGAGGACAGTTTTGTGGAATGAGTTCTCTCTATCTTTACTTGAGTTCCAGGAATTAAACTCAGTAACTTGAGTGGCAAGTGCCCACTGAGCCACCTTGACAGCCCAAGCCTAATGCTTGCTGGATGACATTAAGTTTTTCCCCAGAGACTGCATACTGAAAATTTCTTTAAAATTAGCTTGGGGTGCTGGAGAGATGGCTCAGCGGTTAAGAGCACTGACTGCTTTTCCAAAGATCCTGAGTTCAAATCCCAGCAACCACATGGTGGCTCACAACCATCCGTAATGAGATCTGATGACCTCTTCTGGTGTGTCTGAAGACAGCTGCAGTGTACTTACATATAATGATAAAATTAGCTGGGAATTCCCTTCCCACTGTTCTTGGAGATATTGTAGTAGAAAGGAGCATTTAGTTTTTAATGTAGTGTCTATAGAGATGGTGGTATCATTCAGTAGATTTTTTCTTTTAATGCTGTGTACTGGCTGGTTTTGTGTGTCAACTTGACACAGGCTGGAGTTATCACAGAGAAGGGAGCTTCAGTTGGAGAAGTGCCTCCATGAGATCCAGCTGTGGGACATTTTCTCAATTAGTGATCAAGAGGGGTGTGGTAGGGCCCCTTGTGGGTGGTGCCATCCCTGGGCTGGAAGTCTTGGGTTCTATAAGAGAGCAGGCTGAGCAAGCCAGGAGAAGCAAGCCAGCAAGAAACATCTCTCCATGGCCTCTGCATCAGCTCCTGCTTCCTGACCTGCTTGAGCTCCAGTCCTGATTTCCTCTGGTGATCAACAGCAACATGGAAGTGTAAGCTCCATAAACCCTTTCCTCCCCAACTTGCTTCTTGGTCATGATGTTTGTGCAGGAATAGAAACCCTGACTTAGACATGCTGTTTTTCAGAATTTCAGTGCTGTGTGTATCCTTTTACTTACTCTAGGAATAAAAGGCCCCTCGCAGAGATTTAAAAATGGCTGCAAACAAAAGTGTTGGCATCTTCAGCTCGGCATCCCTGGCTGTGGAGTATGTGGACTCGCTGCTGCCTGAGAATCCTCTGCAGGAGCCCTTTAAGAACGCTTGGGTCTACATGTTGGATAACTATACAAAGTTCCAGATTGCAACCTGGGGCTCCCTGATAGTTCATGAAGTCATCTATTTCTTGTTCTCTTTACCTGGATTTCTATACCAGTTTATACCTTACATGAGAAAGTACAAGATTCAAAAGGTGAGTGTGCCAGGCTTGTGATCAGAGAACTGTAGTTGATGTTTTTCAAGATGTTTTTCCAGAGCATTGAGCTTTGAGAGACACAACAGTACTGTCTGGTTGAAATATAATGAAGCCACTTACATAGCTTAAGAAGGTAATAAGGGAATAGGGAAATTAATTTTCATAGTATGTTTTATTTAACCCAATAATGCTCGGCTATTATTTCACCAACTAGCCCAAATTAAACGGCTTCATTCTGGTGTTTTTATTTTCATAGTTGTGTGTCAGTGTATATTTATGCTAATCTTCAAAATGCTTGTTCCTTGTGCTGCAAGTTGATGGTCTGTTACACAAAATAACTGTAGATCATAATTGATGGTGTTTCAAAGAATTGTCTGTAGAAGTGGACTTCAGGAAGCTGTAAGGCTTATCTAACTGGAGTTTATAAACTTTAATTTTCAAACTAGCTGGCAGGTGTAGCGTAGGTATTTAAACATGCTAGGCCCTAGCTTCAATCATCAGCACACCTGTATTTTTTTTCTAGCCCCACCTGTGCACCCCAGAAACTATCTTGGGGGGAATGGGAAGAAAATGTGCACAGGGACGGTGGCTGCTCCACTGCAGTTCCTCCTCCTCCCACGTGGCTGCTCCACTGCAGTTCCTCCTCCTCCTCCTCCTCCCACGGTGGCTGCTCCACTGCAGTTCCTCCTCCTCCTCCCACGGTGGCTGCTCCACTGCAGTTCCTCCTCCTCCCACAGTGACTGCTCCACTGCAGTTCCTCCTCCTCCCACGTGGCTGCTCCACTGCAGTTCCTCCTCCTCCCACAGTGACTGCTCCACTGCAGTTCCTCCTCCTCCCACGTGGCTGCTCCACTGCAGTTCCTCCTCCTCCCACAGTGACTGCTCCACTGCAGTTCCTCCTCCTCCCACGTGGCTGCTCCACTGCAGTTCCTCCTCCTCCCACGGTGGCTGCTCCACTGCAGTTCCTCCTCCTCCTCCCACGGTGGCTGCTCCACTGCAGTTCCTCCTCCTCCTCCCACGGTGGCTGCTCCACTGCAGTTCCTCCTCCTCCCACGTGGCTGCTCCACTGCAGTTCCTCCTCCTCCCACATGCTCAGCCGACCTAACTGGATGTTAATATGCAAAGATTCCATATGTACACACAATAGGAATGCCAACAGCTCTCATATGGTCCCACATTAGGGGGTAATATCTCTTGTGTCTTCGTATTTGTTTCCACGTATTTGTTGTGTCTTGCAAGATTGCTGTGTGCATGACAAGATACTCAGGTATGCACAGTACTTTGTCTTAGTTTTAAACAAAGATATCAGAATGTACTCTTATTAATATATAGGCTTGTTGTTTAGCATGGTTTCTGAGCTGAATTTGGGCAAGTATAGAGACAGAAAGGACTTATCAGCATTTGGTACGCCAATATTAGTTCTTGTTTTGAAACATCTTTTATATATCCCAGGGTGGCCTTCAACTTGGGAACTTCTGACTTGCACCTCCTGAGTACTTATAGGCATGGACCATCACCCACTACCAAGACTTTGTTTTGAATGCCACCATTGGCTAATCTAAACAGTCATAACCAGCTAAACTCAAGGGCACAGAGCACTGGCAAAAAGTACATGCTGAGCATTCGTCTGCTTTGCTGGGTGTGCAGGCCATGTCTCGGCAGCTCTTGGCTTTGCAGCCCCTCCCAGTGGGTCACGATAAGGAAGAGCTCACACAGGTTCCTCTGTAGCTAACCTAGGTGTCCGGGTCCCTTGGACTCTAGGCCAAGAGGAGAAAAGGGAAAGGGAATAAACAAGAGAGGCAGCCCAGAAGCTTCTGTCAGCCTTTGTTAAAGTCAAAACACTTCCAAGGTGCTTTTGATGAAAGGACCAGAGCTGAGAAACAACTCAGTTAGAATGCCATGAATTCTGAGTCACTGAGGTGACTCTGGCCTTTGTGTCTCCACTGATTCATTGAGAAGTGAGGCTGAGTCACCATGTGGCTACCAAGCTGAAGCGTCCTTTCTTCCTCCGCTGCCCTCTATAGCTGACTACTTGGTCATAGGTGGTGGGACCTTTCCAGAGGAGAGCTGTTTTAGCTCAGGGTGTGAGGGTGGCCTTAAAAGGAAGCGTGGCAGGAAGAAGAATAAACAGGCCTGAGGATGAAGTCCTTGTGGGAGTGCTAGCTTAGCACACACAAGGCTGTAGGTTACAGTCAGCACAGGTGCACACACACAAAAGCCACGAAACTCACATCCTAACTGGTCACACCTAATGAAAAGCTGAGTAGAATGGCCGCAAGTTGGTGTTCCATGTCATCTTTAAGTTTCACAGCTATCAAAATCCAGGCTGTGAATTTTTTCAGTACTTTAGTAGTGATGTCAAATCAATACAAACTCCTAACAAAAAGGGCTGAGAAGGAAATAAAGCCCAGAGCTTGTAGCTCCATAGTAGAGCAGTTGCCTAGCCTGAGCAAGACCTGGAGCCAGTAGAGGTAAGGGAATCTCAATGAGATGGAGGGCAATCTGGTCTACATAGGAAGTTCTAGGTCAGTCGGGGCTACATAGTGAGACCTTATATAAAAAACAACAATGATACAGAATAAAGCAAAGTAAAATAAAAGAAAGGAAGACAGACCCTGGGCTGTATCCTCCCACTCCCACAGCACAATTAATTAAATGGAAAAAATACACAAAAAATAGTGGAGGCTGCTTCTAATTTGTGAGTTGTGAACCTCACACTGATTGAAATGTATACAAAATGATTCATGTCTTTTCTTTCAGTGCTTTAGAAAGTCTAAGATAACACAGTCAAGAATTCTATTAACATATAGAACCTTATGTTTTAACTTAAAAAATGGTCCTTGCCTCTACAACAGGTGTAGCATACACATGGGATCCTACTGCTTGGGTGGAGGCAGGAGGATCAGGTTCAAGGCTGTTCTCTGCTACTTATAGGAAATGTGAGGCCATAAGATACATGAGAAGCTAATTCAAAAAATATTGCACACTCCCCCCTCACCAAAATAAATAAATATGTGTGTATATACATTTATATATGTGTATGTGTGTGTATATACATACACATATATGTACATATATATGTGTATATATATACTATATGTGTGTGTGTGTGTATATATACACACACACATACATACATATGAATGAACTAGGGGCTAGATCTTAACCATAGATCAATGATTAAGAACACTGGCTACTTTTCCAGACAACCTGTGTTTGGTTCCCAGCACCCACATGGCAGCTCCCAAAGGTCTATAACTCCAGTTCCAGGGGATTTAGTGCCCTCTTCTGGCCTCCAGGGGCACCAGGTATACACATGGTACACATACATGAAGGCAAAAGACACATATACACAAAACATTATACAGCACTAAGTGCTTTCCACTTCAAAGTGAATAGACAGTTGACAGTTAGTTCATGTGCTTTTGAGTTAGAGGAAGTTTTACGTGCCCAACAAGTAAAGCAGACGTGGCCAGGATTGTTTCTTAAACAAAAATAAAAGCAAAAAAAAAAAAATCACATTTTGATATTTTTCCTCACAAGAGAAAAGTAAAGTATCTCTGAGGTCCATGGCCCCAGTGGGGCCTCCCTTCATACTGGGGTGCAGATGTGCATATTAAGTAATTAAGTTACTAACATTTTTTACACCTTGTTCAAGTAATTATAGTATCTGTTAAGATTACTTGCCACTGTAGTATAAACTGAATACAGCACAGAACTGAGGGATTATATATATTAGAGAAAATTTTAAGAATTTATTTCTACCTGCTCAACTGAACTATTGATAGCTGTCTACTTTTAAATATTGTTATTTTTTTTCCTCTGTAGGATAAACCAGAAACCTTCGAAGGCCAGTGGAAGTGTTTGAAAACAATTCTATTTAATCACTTTTTTATCCAGTTGCCTCTGATTTGTGGAACATACTATTTTACAGAGTTTTTCAATATTCCTTATGACTGGGAAAGAATGCCAAGATGGTATGTCAGTGGTGATTTGATGTTCATATTCATTCATGGTTTATTTTTTAATTACATTTTCCTTAATGTTTATCATCTTCATTTAGTTAATACCCTGAAATTTATTATGTCCTGATATAACTGGATATTCATGTATCAGTGAACCTAAGTACACTTTTTTAAATGAATCTCTTGAGCAGGATGTGGTAGCACACACCTGTGGTCCCAGCACTCAGGAGGTGAAGGTGGGTGGGCCTGAAGCTTCAGAATCCTCCTGGGCTACACAGCTAGTCGGTAGCCTGCCTGGGATACAGTGAGACCTCGGCTCAAAAAAATAAAAATAAATTAAATGAAACAGTTGAATCTTTGCTGAACCATGTACATGGTTTTTCTTATTACTCACTAAACAACGGTGCAACAGTTACAGTGTGAGCATTGTTAGATATTGTGAGTAACTAGAGATAATTACATGAGGGGATTATGAAGGCTTCCTACTACTAAATATTTCAGTATTTAAAGAAGGTGGTTGACCATATTTGTATAATAAATTATTTTTTCATTATCTTATTTAAAATAAGTATTTCTGTGATAGAAAAAGCAATGGCTTTATTGTTAACTTCAGGCTGAGTTTTAAACTGATTTTGTACCCAGATCTTTGGCAACATAAATATAATGGAAATATATTTATGGTCACACTCCTTAACCCCCACTTTCATATTGTGACATGTAGCCCTATCTACCAGTATTGTTACTTTGAAAGCAAGTCTCACTGTAGCACTGGCTGCCTTGGAGCCCACTCTGTAGGCCAGGCTGGCCTCAAACTCATAAAAATCTACCTGCCTCTGCCTCCCAAGGGCTGGATTTAAAGGTGTGAGCCACCATACCCAGCTCAGCTCTCCTGAAGCTGGGAGAATTTGATGGCTCATATATGCAGTTGGATCAAGCTGGGTATTGGGTTTATTTAATGTCTGAGCAGCAGCCTAAGCCATGGTTACTTTGTGCTTACTACTGTTTGCCTCTCACAGGTATTTAACTTTGGCAAGATGTTTGGGCTGTGCAGTCATTGAGGATACCTGGCACTATTTCCTGCACAGACTCCTTCATCACAAGAGGATTTATAAGTACATTCATAAAATCCATCACGAGTTTCAGGTATGGTAGAGTCACAGTTGAGGCTTTTCCTACTCAAGTGGAAAAGCTTGGTTTATTGTTTGGACCTTTTAAGAGCTATCAGTGGTATTTTGTCTCATGTCTTTTTTAGTTTGCGTGTGTGTGTGTGTGTGTGTGTGTGTGCATGTGTGTGCATACATACACACATATACACATGGTGTGGTGGTGGGTAGGATACATGTAGGGTCAGAGGACAACTTTGTGGAGTAAACTCTCCTTAAAATATATATATATATTAAATTTCATATTTAATTAATATATTGGCTATTAAATAAATATATAAAATATCTGTATGCACCTGAGTATATGTGTGTTTACCCCGTGTTCAGTGCTCTCAGAGCCAGAAGAGGGTGTTCTGGATCCTGGGAACTGTGTCTTCTAAGAAGAGCAGCAAGTGCTTCTAACCACCAACCCATCTCTCTAGCACTCTCCCTTCTCCCTTTTGATGCAGGCTCTAGATATCAAAACCAGCTGCAGGCTTGCATAGCAAGCATCTTTACCCCCTGAGCCAGCTTTTGGTTCTGTTTTCCTTTCCTATTGGCATAGCAAGATGCACATGTACATATAGAACCATGCCTAACAGTCTTCTTCAAACTGTCAAACTATCATGGTGGGGCCTGGAGAGATTGAATGGTTAAGAGCCCATCCTGCCCTTGTAGAAGATCAGAGCTGCTCAATTCCTAGCACCTGCATTAGGCCAGTCACAGTCACAGGCACCTGTACTCATGTGC
Source organism: Hylomyscus alleni (assembly GCA_019843855.1). NCBI lineage: Eukaryota > Metazoa > Chordata > Mammalia > Rodentia > Muridae > Hylomyscus > Hylomyscus alleni. Next base: position 12,444 of record JADRCC010524170.1, read on the forward strand.
GCACATGCACACATACCTGTAATTATATAGATTCATGGTAAATCGAGACTTTGAAGATGTGCACAGAAAAGTTCAGGTTCGCATCCTCTCATCATATCAGGAAGTTCAGGTGGCTGTACTGATGTAGCTAGTTGCCTCGCAGATTAGTTGTGAGTTTAGTAATAGTAGGTTTAAATAAATGAGATTAATAAACAGTAAACGCTTACTATTTAAACTAAAGCAATTAGTTGAAGTATATTTTCAGAATAGATTATTTTTTAAGTCAAAGCTGCTTTCATAGAGGTCTCAGTTGATACCTGAAAACATGGATAAGATACCATACTAATAACTAAGGCAGCCAAAAGTAATTACTGGACAGACAGTGTATTCAGGATATAAGCACTGGACAAAGAGTGATTCTCATTGGGAGGGCTGAGAATGATAGGACATTATACTGAACAGTGCGCAATTTAAAACGTTTCTCAAGTGTTTCCACCTAATACTTTAGGACAATAGTTAATCTAGGGTAAATGTAACCTGGGAAAACAAAATAAATCATGATTAAGGATGGCCTACTGTGTATGCATGTATAGGTGTCCCCTTATGGAAGAGTAACTACATATTCCTAAGTTAAACATTACAAGCTAAGGGCCCAGTGACTTAAGTTTGTTCCGTGAATCTCACAAGGTGGTGTGAGAAAACTGACTCCTCAGGGTTGTCCTTTGACCTCGTGCACATGCATATGAACACTCACACAGATAGGTAAATAAGTGTTTAACTAGAGTTGAAGCCAGATAAAAGATAATACTAAGACATTCATATCTCTAGACCTTTTGATTGATAAGAAATTTTCTGAGAACTGCTGTTATTATTTGTTTATATATAGCTGGATTACCATCATTACTTAAACATACAAACAATATAATTTTATAAACTGTGTGTATAAATTGAATACATTAGTCTTCTCCTGAGAACATCAACACAAAGCTAATATGAACATAGGTTTATGTTATGACCTTGAAGTAAGTACCTATAATCCCAACACTTAGGCTAAGGCAGGGGCATCGTAAGTTCCAGGCCAACTTCAGCTATATAGATCCTGTCTCAAAAAGAAAAAAAAAAAATTGATTTTTCAGTATGAGGCCCAAGTGTCACAGTAACAAAAGCTGGAAAGTGAGGTGTGGTATCTGTAGCTATCATGTGAATCTCTTCTTCCTTGGGAAGCCTCTTTCTTACACGTCAATCCTTTGACTAAATGGAGAATAAAATTTGCTGGGTCAAACATAACCACATCGCAGCACAGTTGGACGCTAGCAAGTTGACACATAAATCAGCCAGCACAATATAGTAAAGAATTCTTCCCCTGTGTTTTAGGCGCCATTTGGAATTGAAGCAGAATATGCACATCCTTTGGAAACTCTAATTCTTGGGACAGGATTTTTCATTGGAATTGTGCTTTTGTGTGATCATGTAATTCTGCTGTGGGCATGGGTGACCGTACGATTGCTAGAAACCATCGATGTGCACAGGTGAGTGATGCTTTTGTTCAGGTAAAAGACATCGCTTTTCTATTTTCTTTGTGTTGGTGTGCTTGTGTGTGTGAATGCATGTTTTTGTTGGGAGGAGGGGCATATGTAAACATGATCACTCTTCCAAAGCAGGGTTTCTCAGTCAAACCCAGAACTCGACAGTCTTGCCAGCCAGTTTGGTCTGTGGCTATCCCATCCCTGCCTTTCGAGGCTTAAATTACAGGCAGGCTGCCCAGCTTTTATGTGGGTTTCTGGAGATCTGAGCTCCAGCCCTCAGGCCTGCAGGACAAGCACTTTAATCTTAGTTATTTTTTAAAAGAGGATCATAGTCACTGAATAAAGTTCAAGTGATAGATGTTTTTACAAACTGATCTGTTTCCATTCACGGAGTGACAACAGCATACAGCGTGTGTCTTGTCAAGCAAAGTACTGATGGCTGCATTGAGCCTCGGTCCCAAGAGTGTTGAAACCCGGAGTCTCTGCCATGTTAGGTTGTTGCTTGTCTCTGGGTAGGGCTGATGAGAGCCCACACTCAGGAAGCCACGGCTTGTAATATGTGCATGTTTCAGAGGCTTCCTTTCCATAGACTGGAGACAGGATAAAGAGCTATAGCCAATTTTAGATACTGAGATTAAAGAGAGTAGACCAAGCAAGATTCTTTTTGAAGTCATTTGTTCTTCCAACTTAAACAGCACAGTGACATTCTAATTTTTTAAATAGTTGATGCTAATTTTACACAACCTTTCTTGAACACAAGTAGTGTTCCGGACTTCACCTTTTCACTTCCTGGTATCAGATTTCCCTGTATCTTTTAAGGCTGTCGAATTTC
>JADRCC010524195.1:0-10855 GCA_019843855.1 Hylomyscus alleni
AAAAAAAAGCTTAGTCTTAGTTATTCTTCTTAACATTTTAAGTGATTTTTTTTTGGTAATCATTTCTATGCTTTTGGTCCATTTAAAATTTTCTCTCAGTATAGCATTAAAAGCACTTAACAATGAAAGCCACAGGAGTAGTAATGTATCTGAATTTTAAAATTTTGATGACAAACTTCTCTAACTTTGAAATGCTTTATTATGAAAAGTTTATCACAAATATGAACAGTCTTAAAGGAGAGACTGAAAATACAGAAATGTGCCGGGCATGGTGGTACACACCTTTAATCCCAGCACTTGGGAGGCAGAGGCAGGCGGATTTCTGATTTTGAGGCCAGCCTGGTCTACAGAGTGAGCTCCAGGACAGCCAGGGCTATACAAAGAAACCCTGTCTCAAAAAACCAAAATAAATAAATAAATAAAATAAAATAAAATACAGAAATGTATGAAGTGTTATCTTAAGTTCAAAGCATACCTTTCCATTGTTTTGTCACATAAACATGGACCCTGTATCGTTGGCTGAGATTATACGGTGTGTTGTTTATTGTTTTTACTAACTTTGGTGTTGAGTTGGCCTTCTGTTTTGTTTTCTGACACAGGGTCTTCCTGTACATTCCAGGCAGGCCTTAAACCCAGGATCCTCCCATCAGCATCATCAATGCTATGACTACTGGCCTCCATCTCTAGCCCCTTTCACAGTTTACAAAGTTAACATAACAGACACTCTGGCGATGAACTAGTCACTTAGCCACAGGCTCTCTTAGTAAAATGGAATGTAGATGTCTTGTGAAAGACACCTTGCTGTCCAGTTTCAATTTATCCTTTAACTACGTCTAGTGACAAAGCAACCCTTTGTTTCTCACAGGCTCATTACAAAGCAGACTGGAAGAAAACTCTTGCCAAGGGTTACGACTTGAGACCAGATGCCATTCCCATCGTTGCTGCCAAAAGTTCAAGGAACATCGCTAGTGACGTAAGAGAAATGCTGCTTGCTTTACCAAAGCATAGTGTGCATAAGACTGTGATCTGTAGAAGGAAACACACAAAGGATTACAGTATAAAGTACTTCCTTATTTCCAAACTTCCAGTAATATTTTCTTATTATTTCACTGAAAAAAAATTTAAAACCACTACAAAGAAAAAAATTACAGAAACATTTTCTTTTTAACTATGGAAAGTTTGGAAATCTTAACTGGTTTCACTGTGAACTTAATTTTTTTTTTATTTAGATTTTTGTCAAGAAAATGTCTCAGTATACTAAAATATCATTGAGTCTCCAAATATTTTTTAAAAACTACTGTTTTAATTGAATAATTCATTTACATAAGAAAATCTAGTGAAACAAGAGAAACTGGCAAGAACTGTAGGTTAAATAACAATGTTTTAATTGTTTTTCAAACCAGTTATGTATTCTAGATGGATTGATATCATTATCATAATAGAGTATGAGTTCATTCATTTTAAATTCAATACTTTAATTAGTAGTAGAGTTTTGCTGAAATGGAATCATGATTACATACTTTTTTAAAGTAGTGTAAATTATTTATAGTTATGAGGTAGAAATATATAATGGCTTAATAAGCAAGCTTTCTCAGAAACCTTTAAGCACATCCAAAGAATCTGCTAGTGAACAATCAAGATATGAATTGCAAATTATTGTATCATTTATTATTCTCAGAACAAGTGTTGTAGTCAGCCATTAGAAATATTTTTCAAGTTGTGTATTAAAATGCTAAAGATATCTTGAGTATTCCTTATATTCAGACTGACCTTGGCTTTGTGTAGATTGTTAAATAAATTCGGTTTATATCAAACTGCCTGGCCCTCTCTCCCAAACAGTGCAAATACAAGGAGGCCTATGAGAAAGCCAGAGGCAAGCAAATTGGCTTCCTCAGTCTTCAGGATGACCCTAAGCTGGTTCACTACATGAATGTGGCCAAAATACAATCAGACCGTGAATATAAGAAGGGATATGAGGCCAGCAAGACCCGGTACCACACACCCCTGGATATGTTCAGTGTGACCGCTGCAAAGAAGTCTCAGGAGGTTGCGACCAACAGCAACTACAGACAGCCCTACCACAACTACACCCTCCTGCCCGATGCCTTGAATGTGGAGCACTCCAGGAATGCTATGCAGATCCAGAGTGATGTACGTACCAGTCAGCAGTTGGTGTAGTCAGCTTCCCATGCCCACGGGAGGGAGGGAAGAGCCAGAACCATCACAGTCACCTTTGTCTGGTACCTGTCCCAGGTCACTGTCCCAGGGGTTTGCAGAGTGAGAGTATTTCATACATGTAACCACATGTGACCCATCGTTCTATACACACATTGTGTGTGCATGTGTGTGTGTGTGTGTGTGTGTGTGTGTTAGACCCACATGTGATGTGTCTGTGACAGAATTAAGATATATCATATTATTTATTCCCAGTGCAATTTTTAAAATTTAATTCTGTTTTTGTTGTTGTTGCTTTGTTTCGGTTTGTTGGTATTGTTTCCGTTTAACCTTTCCAGAAGCTCACCAAGTAGTACAAGCTGACCTTGAACTCACAATCCTATCTTAGCCTTCTGAGTAATAAGATTACATGTATCATCATGCCTAACTATAAAAGTTAGTTTTTTAAATGAATTGTTACCTTAGGATTTCCAGAGTTTATGTCTGTTTGTTTTGTTTTTCGAGACAGGGTTTCTCTGTGTAGCCCTGGCTATCCTGGAACTCACTCTGTAGACCAGGCTGGCCTCAGAACTCAGAAATCCACTTGCCTCTGCCTCCCAAGTGCTGGGATTAAAGGCGTGTGCTACCACTGCCTGGCTACACTTGTTTTGTTTGTTTGTTTGTTTGTTTTAGAATTTCCACTTCAAGACCACCATGAATACCATCACTTTCGTAACTTTTTTCTAAAAGACTGTAATGTAAACATTCTCTCTCTTCTCAGTGCCGCCCCCTTCTCTTTTTAATAATAAGTCCTGTAGCCAAAGAAACCCAAGCTCTACTTCTTTCTGAAATGAACTTTTCTCTCTTTATGATAAAGAACCTGTACAAATCTGACTTCACCAACTGGATGAAAGGTATTGGCTGGGTCCCGATAGACTCCTTGGAGGTGGAGAAGGCAAAGAAAGCTGGAGAGATTCTGAGTGAGAGGAAGTATCGCCAGCACCCTGAGAAGCTGAAGTTCACCTATTCCATGGATACCATGGAGCAGGCACTTAACAAAAGCAACAAGTTGACTATGGATAAGGTAAGAGCCCATAGGCTAGCCTTAGCCTGAGAAGCCCTCTGATGATTGTGTTGTGGGGCCTATAGCACCCTTTGTAAGACTTCAACACTTTTTTGTCATGCTTACAGACAAAATGTGTTTATGTGTGTGCATATATACATGAATGTGTGTGTGTGTGTGTGTGTGTATATATATATATATATATATATATATATATAATGGATTTCACAATCTCACTGTATCTAGAGAGCAGTTTGATGAGACAGAACTACCAAAGCTCTACATCATTATAAGGGAGGACAAGATGGTGCTTGTGTCAGGAACAGGGCTCCCATATTTAGTCATGATTTTTCTCACTCTTAGACTTAACCTCTTCCACCATGTAGATGTGTCTCTCCCCTTGCTCCAGTTGTTACAAACTTAACTCCATGGTAAAGTCATGTGCTGGTCTTCTTATTACAGAGACTGTACACTGAGAAGTGGAACAAGGACAAGACCAGCATTCATGTCATGCCTGACACTCCAGACATCTTGCTCTCCAGAGTAAACCAGATCACCATGAGTGACGTAAGCATATGTGCATCAAAAGGGGTGGGGGGAATGCTGGAATCAGGGTCCTCATTGTAACAGGAGTAACAAGACACTGTTGTTTCTCTGGCCTTTGGTTTAGAAACTCTACAAGGCTGGCTGGGAAGAAGAGAAGAAGAAAGGCTATGATCTCAAACCTGATGCCATCTCAATAAAGGCTGCAAAGGCCTCCAGAGATATTGCCAGTGACGTAAGTGCTTCCATTGGAACCTTAAGGATGAGTGAGGGTGCAGACAAGCTAGGCTTGTGTGTGATCAGAAGGTGGGATGAGCTCACTAGCTGGACACACTATCCCAAGTTAGTGGGCCAGTTACCCTCTAAGGATTTGCTCATTGTTCAATGTAAAAAATGATAAAGTCTTGCTTGCTAAAATAAATTATATCAAGGGTTATGAAAGATAATTCTAAGCAAACTTAAGGGTGTGATCTATATACTTTACCTATGAGATCTATAGCCAGCTCTCGCCCCTAAGGACACACTAAGGAATTGCACTTGTAGCCTTTTCTGTGCTATATATAGTGTGGGAGTAAGGAGGAAAGACACTGCTTTTGAGATTACTCTCCATTTGATGCACAGAGCTGTTGCTCCCTGGCTTGGCTGCCCCCTCTCTGCCTTAGTATAGGAAGCTCTAAGTTCTTTACCTCCACCAAAGCTAAGTGTGTCGAGTGAATCACATTTTATTCTCCTGCCTGCACCATTTATATCATTGCCATGTTTCTTTTCTGTTCATAGTACAAGTACAAGCAAGCCTACGAACAAGCCAAAGGGAAGCACATTGGCTTCCGCAGCCTGGAAGATGACCCCAAGCTGGTGCACTTCATGCAAGTGGCCAAGATGCAGTCAGACCGGGAGTACAAGAAGGGCTATGAGAAATCCAAGACATCCTTCCACACCCCTGTGGATATGTTCAGTGTGGTGGCAGCCAAGAAGTCTCAGGAAGTGGCCACCAATGCCAACTACAGGAACATCATCCACACCTACAACCTGCTTCCTGATGCTATGAGCTTTGAGTTGGCCAAGAACATGATGCAGATTCAAAGTGATGTACGTGAACGTGGTACACATTGGTAGAGCCATTACCTGTATCATAAGCCATGAGCTGTATCATAAGCCATGAGCTGTATCATAAGCCATGAGCTATATCATAAGTAGTACATAACCACATTTCAAAACTCCTAAAAGAAATCTAAGTGCAGTGTCTTGAAGAGGTGTTTCACTCATTCTCTTGGCCTGAATTCATTTCTTTTCATTAAATGAGGTCTACTCTAGAAACTAACATCTAGTCTCTCACTTTTGGTGCTACGGTCACTATTGGCTTCTGAATTCAGCAACAGCAAATTGATTTGGGTTTTTAGAGACTCCATTGAAGGAAACAAGCCTAGCAAAGAGGATAAAATGAATGGAAGGCTCTTCGTAGAAAGGTGAAAGAGAAAGACCAGCATGGTGGTGTACATCTGTGATCTCAGGACTTGGGCAGCCCCAGGCCTTCACTCTCAACCCACTGCCATCCACTTCTGTGGCCACACTTGCACTTCTGTCTGCTGTCAATGCAATGGTTAGGAGGTGGTGAGTGAGGCAGCTTCAGGAATGAATACAGGGAGACAGAGCCATTTTAAAGTAATGTGCATTACAGAAACAAAAGCAGACCCCATAAGGCCAGGCCTAGATTTCTCATTGGAATAGAAACCAGAGTGACTTATTGTCAGAGAGACACCTCAATGTCTATCTGAAAGCACCATGTACAGGTTTGGGGGGAAATGTCTCAGCTGAGGGGAAAAGCCCACACAATCGTACTGAGTGCTAATTAGGTTTCTGGTTGGTATTAGGAAATCGTCACAATGGTAGATGATCAAAGACTTACTACTGGAGAGAAAAATCTGATTTTATGAATTATCTATCAATGAAGGGAGCTTGACTAATAATGTGTAATGGGTCAGGAGGTTGTAATCCTTTGGCTCAAGAGTCCATTTATTGGTTATTTTTTTTTGTTTTGTTTTGTTTTTTTTGTTTTTCGAGACAAGGTTTTTCTGTATAGCCCTGGCTGTCCTAGAACTCACTCTGTAGACCAGGCTGGCCTGGAACTCAGAAATCTGCCTGCCTCTGCCTCCCAAGTACTGGGATTAAAGGCATTTATTGGTTCTTAATGTACTTTTTTTATAAAGACATCAAGAAAAATACATCACCGAGATACTCATTTTTAATTTCTTATGAGAAGACATATGAAAAAGATAAAAGGTTGGGGTATGATAGTTGGTGTTTAATATGCTGCAAGTGGAAATGACAGCATGTCAAACACATTCATGATTCATGAGAAGTCTGAGCCCTTCTTATCATTGATTTGTCTTCCTCTCTGGTAGAATCAGTATAAGGCGGACTATGCTGACTTCATGAAGGGCATTGGATGGCTCCCACTTGGCTCTCTGGAAGCTGAGAAAAACAAGAAAGCCATGGAGATTATCAGTGAGAAGAAGTACCGACAGCACCCAGACACTTTGAAGTACTCCACATTGATGGACTCAATGAACATGGTTTTGGCCCAGAATAATGCAAAAATTATGAATAAAGTAAGTCCTGCAGCAGTACATTGCACCACATACGTCAGAGCAAATCTGTTACATTTAATCCACGGGTTTTGTGAACAGTTGGGAGAGACCATTCTTGAGGTTTACTTTACTGAGAAAAAAAGGTTCTGTAGACTATAAAAAGATAGAAATTATTCTTAATTAGTAGTCTCCAAATGTTTAATGAATTGTCCACCCTCATTGATATAACAAAATGAACCCTTTTCTTTTTTTGTTTGGTTATGTGATATGGTCTCAAGTAGTCCAGGCTGGCCTTGAATTTTCCATGTAACTAAAGATGATGTTGAATTTCTGATCCTCCTGCTATTACCTCCTAAATGCTAGAAGTGTGTCACCAGGCTTGGTTTATGCAGTACTGGGTCAAACCCAGTGTATGTGAGGTTTGCACTCTACTAACTGAGCTATGTTCCCAGCCTAGAGTCTGGCCTTAGACTATTCAGTTTGAGAGTGAGTCTTGCCTGTGTCAGGTGAGGTTGCTGCAGCTGAGTGACAGAGTCTGTCAAGAGTGGGAGCTATAAGCAGCATTCCCACCATTCTGACGTACTCACAGAGATTTCTATGCCATGGCTGCAACTTTGGAACCAGAATATTCCCTGGGCAGTCCTGAGAGTAATTACCCTACATCATTGCTTCCTTGTGTCATTAATTATTTAGAAAAACCTTACTGGTTTGTTTTTTCCATACAACTAATTATCTAAAAGTCTATACAACTTAATTATAAAATGTCAAGACCAATAAACATATCAACAGTGGACATCTGCATTTAAAGTTGAAGTTGCGCTAGCCCTGGCTGTATCATTGGGTGATGATTAGAAATGCCTTTGATTAAGTATAAACATCATTTGGACCCAAACACTCAACAACTCTAGAAAATGACGGTTCTAATTGACCTAGACAGGCAGCCTGGGTGTCTACCCGGAAGGCTGATTTGTACAGCTGACCCTCTCCTTTGAAAGGGACCTGCCCCAAAGGCAAAGTGTGAATCTCAGCATCCCCTTTTATTATTTAGAGCCTAAGCTGTCAGAAAGATGCATTTATCTTTTTAACATATTAAATGAGATATTTTCAGTCTGGTAGTGTCCAGGAATCTAAAGCAGAAAGTCAGGAGACTGAAGCCAGCCTGAGCTACATGGCATAGTCCTGTTTTCAAAACCAAAGCCAAAGAAGTAAAAATTAGATTTTTTTTTGGTACTTTCAATATTGGTGATGAAAATGTCAGAATAATGATATCAAGGTGAAGGCCCTAAAATAACGAATGCTGGTGTTGAGAGAAGTTACTGATTATCAAGTTTTCCTGTTACAGAGTAGAGGAAATTGAACCCCAGACAAGCACGGTACCTCTACAGGGTGCACAGTGAATCAGTGCCTGGACCAGATGAGAAAGGGTTCTAATGACTAGCCTCTGCCTTTGCACAAGAACTCTACCACCCCTATACTGAATCATAAGCTGCATGCCTGTAGTGTGATATAGTCAAATTTAATATAAATAGCTTAGCCCTCTTTAAAATTGTCACGTGTTCAGGTATTCGGTGGCCCTGTTCAGCTTGGGGCTATCGTATTAGCTTACGCAAAACATTTTCATCATCACTGAAAATTCTACTGGATAACTAGGCTAAAGCAAAGACCATCCACAAGCAACTTGCCAGAGCTGTGCCATTCACCTTACCTTTGAGGGAGTTTGTAGAAATGTAAAATTTTAATCAATATTTGTAAAAACAAAAACTGGGGTTGATCCTTATCTTACTGATATCTTTGTGTGTACAGACATACATACACATGTCTCTTGCAGATTAGGGTTTCTGAACAGAGATGCTAATATAGAATTTGAGGCTTGCAATACTTTTTTAAAGGATAGTACCTATAGGAGAGAGGGCTATTTCAGAGGCCTCTTCAGAGGGCTATTTTCAGAGGAAAAATTGAGCTGTAATGCAGGTTCAACAGAGGCTTGGCCAATGCAGCTGGCCAAGAGAGTCCACCTGCCAAAAGCTGGTCCTTCCTGGACCAGAAACCTGAGAGGTGCATGCTCAAGCACTGTTACTGTGGTAGAAGCAGACCGGAAAATACCAGTGAATATCTACCAATGGAGAATTTCTTAAATCAGTTGGCTTATACCTCTGCAGATGGAGTAAATCATTTTCAGAAGATTCCAAGATGTTTAGCCCCTGTTTTGAAGTAAAGAAGTTGTTGCAGAACACCATGTGTTATATGATTTTGAAATAGTATGCTTAGGGAGGTTTCACCTCTAGGCTTAAGACAAAGGGATGGGGCCCTTTGACTCTGTGTCTTGCACCTCTTCTACCACGTTGGGCTGGCTTTTGTTTAGAAAGATACCCAAAACAGTGGCACCTGTGTACACCTAAGGCTGTGCATGTGCAAAGCGAGATCTCTTTGTGATTTTTAAATATACTCTTGCACTTTCCCCCAGAATCTCTATAAACAAGCATGGGAAGCTGACAAGACGAAAATCCACATCATGCCTGATATCCCCGAGATCGTTTTGGCAAAAGCAAATGCGATTAACATGAGCGATGTAAGTATAATTCCCCCTTGTTTCCATCTTTCTGTGTAGCCTATTCCCACCAGTAATAGAAAATTAACTCAATAATGTCTCTTAATGTATGAGAAGGAACATTTAAAACTAATAGACTATTGTCTTTTGCTAAAGACAAATGAGCATCTCTCCTTCCCTAATCTTTGCTCTGCTCAAATTTGGAGCAAGGCTGTCCTTGGAGGCTGGGATAGCAGGTAGAGCTTTGAAGAACCACTGGGTTTCATTTTGCGAGGTACCCCTTGAGCTAAGAGACCTACCAGAAAGAGAAAGGTCTGGGGCTAAGCTATGAAAATTGTCCTAAAAAGGGTTAAAACAGTGGAAAGAAAAGAGGGATATTTTGAACAAACTGGGATAAGCCCTACAATAAGGAATGTGAAACTTTATTAAAAAAAAAATGCATTTGATATTTAATTTCATTTCCTTCTTGTCCCCGCTCTGCATGCAGGGTGGGAATCCTCCAAGCTTGGCAGTTTCTTTCTTTTCATTGTTTGAATTCCACAGAGATTTGGAATTGCTGACGCTTTTTATTTGACTGTGGAATTCACACTACTCTATAAGTAAAAGAAGCTACTGTAAAACTAAGATACCGTTTTGGCGCATGATGATGATGCCTTTGTAGGCATTCTTTGTCTCTTATTTGATAAAAATAAACCAGTATGAGCCTGCTGGACTTACTCATAGAGACCAACTCATTTCCTTTCTATAATGATACACTAAAAACACAGTTAGCTTGAATAGTTGCTTTGTCTTTTCTCTCCCACACAATTGAAGTTTCTTAGAACGTTCACCACTGAACCGCCAATAGCATATCTGCCCTACAGTCTTGCTGTCAATGATCAGTCTTCTGGAATAACGCCAGGTTTTCCTGCTGGCCCTTCTCTTTGCAGAAACTCTATAAACTTTCTCTGGAAGAATCTAGAAAGAAAGGCTATGACCTCAGAACGGACGCAATTCCTATCAAAGCTGCCAAAGCGTCAAGAGATATTGCAAGTGATGTAAGTGTAAAGGGCAAGCAAGCAATACAGCTGCAGACACCAAGTGAATGTGATAAAAAAAAAAAAATGACCCTTGATCCAGGGCCTGTGAACAGTAGACTCTCTGGGCTCCACAAATGCATCTTGACAATGTTTGTGTGTCTTCACTGGCATTTCTGGAAAACACACCAACAAGACACAGTGGGATGCTTATCATGGTAGTGCTCTCACAGGCTCAGCTTCCCATCTCAGGAAGTCCAAGTCTCTGCTCCTTGGCCCTGAATTCCCAGCAGGATACGTTATGTAGTGTGGCTAGGGTAATCATTGGTGCTGATGATGGCTGCTCTTAAATACTGAGAAAACTTGGCATCAGTTGTGGTGGGTGAACACCTACCCTAGAAATTGATAAACCTTGTGAACTAGGGCTCCACACACCCTGGGACAGCTGGTGTACTGGGTCAAGACTCACATGAAACTTGATCTGGGCCCCAGAAACCTGCTCTCAGAAGGTTTATGGTGTGGCGCACTGAGGGGCACAGAGCACAGCTCTCCTTGCTCGTGATGCTGTTCCTGTTCTTAGCTGTAATCTCCCTTCCCTCCCTGTTAGCATCCTCTCTTCCTACAGAGCTCTCACAGTGCTGAGAGCCCCCAAGCTCTTCCTACAGTACACTGGAGTCCATTGTCTTTCCCGACTTCTCCCCTATAACCTTCACACTCGATCCCATGAAAAGAAACAGTCTAAGGGGATCGCTCACTATCTCCCCTCTAGGGAGGCTGGGTGGGAACAGCAACAGTTCTCCTTAGTTTTGTCAGTTTGGGAAGGGAAAAAATATCCTGCAAGATACAAAGCTGCACTAAAATCGCACTGTGTGTCCCACACCTGAACTAATATTTCAGCAGCAAACGGCTGGCGGGCTTATTTCCCTGGGCAGCAGCTGGCTGC
>JADRCC010524198.1:0-12809 GCA_019843855.1 Hylomyscus alleni
CACAGAATATATATCTATTGGCTCAAATTTGGGGAACGAGATGAATATGTTTGCATCTGAGAAAGAAAGCAACCACAAACTAAAGCCATAATGGGAAGAACCGTGCTGAAATTTGGAATGGGTATGTGCAAATGGTGGAATTTATGGGCTTTTTTTTTTTTTTTTGAATTCTCCTTTAGTTTTTTTTTTTTTCTGTGTCTTTCAAGATAAAAATGAAGACATATTTCTTTCATCGCCATCACCATGCCAGGAAGATGTAAACACCTTCCTTTGCTTTTCTGCTCTGTGCAGCAGATGTCTGAGCACTAGAGGCTCTCTAGCCTGCAAGAAAACGTCATAGTCAGCACCCCAGGCTGCCATCCAGACTTCACAGCCCAGACTCACAGGGCCCATTACTATCCCACGGAAAATTTCTTATCCTATGTCCTTGACAATATATGGCCAGAATCAAGTGTTATATTCTTAGGGTATTTTGTGTGGCATATTACAAGGGTCCCATTGCTCGCTCTTTTAGAACCCCAACTCCACACAGTACAGAACAGCTTGATAATGATGCCAAACTAAGGATGTAAATGTATATATGTATATTCCGAAATCTACCAGATGTGCAGCTAGAGACTGAGGTTTGTCCTTAGCATACATAGCATCTACTGTGTTCAAGACAGAATACTGGCTCTTTAAAATCCATGAAGTGTCTAATGTCTTTGAATGTTTAAGACACCAAGGCCTTGATCAAATTCTTTCAGTGGGTATGGGAGTCGTCAAACACCCATACCAACTGTAAGAGGCAATTTGAGAGTCATATTATTGACTTCTTTCTTCTCGGGGCTAGTCCTCTGGGCTCAATTTTATTGTGTTTAGTTCATATCCTATCCCATATAAAATGGTCTGGGTCAAGTTTAAATGCATCTGCTACTTAACCTTCAAATAAAAAAAAAAAACTTCCAATTAATCAGAATTCCTGCTTCCTTTAACCCATGGTTTCCACCCCTACCCCACTATCTGGTTAATCCATGATTCAGAGGCTACAGAAACCTCTGTAGTAGGTGGAGGGCAGAGGAAGGAGAATGTGGAGTCAAAAGGCCTGTTTAACAACCCTCATGAAATTCCAGTCTTAATAATAAGACCATTACTTAATTCTTTATACCGTCAGGATCACCCCCTGTATAGATCAGGAATGATCACTGAGTTAATCTCAGTTTACTACGAAGGTCATGAGATCTGCTTCAGAGAGAGCCATGGAAAGTGAGCAAGGTCATTGCTCTGCACCCACAGTGCTGCCATACACGGACAGGCCTGTGCTCTCCTCCTAAATCAAGTTCCCACGGTGTTGGTTCTGTGTTGCAAAGCCTCTGACTTTATAATAATGGCTCCTCCCATTCCAGTGTTTCATTCTATGTGTTCTCTATAGGACTGTCTTACCATCTCTTCCTATTGGTGCTGGGATAACTTGTCGAATATTTGAGAAGCAAAGCAGAAATCTCACCAAATACCAAAGACCAAAGTGAACCTACATTCATTAATGAGCTCAGTGCATGGCAAGAGCCATTAAAAATGCCACCTTGGCAACATCTTTTCTACTAAATGATACTAAGTGAACCCACTTTCATTTCTGATTGTGTATTTTCTGACTTTACAAATTTGTTTCCGGTGTACACAGACCTCTTCACAAACTTCATGCACTTGACACTCATTTGTTGAGTGTCTACATACAATTCCAGCCAGAAAAGATCAGAAAGCTCTGTCCTGGGAGACATACCATCAAATGGAAATACATACGATAATCAAGAAGACACGCATGTAAGCAGATAAACAGTGTGTTAAGTGCTTTAAAAAGGAGAGTGGAGAAGAGTCTAGCTTAGACCACAATGTGAAGTTGACAGATGAAGGATAATGCTGACTTACTTAGGGACAAGTGCACATATAGAGAATGCTGCATGGAGAAGGAACAGCTCAGGCAAAGACCCCAGACTGGAAAGAACTTGCAGCACATTTTTTTTTTTTTTGCTATTAATTTGGGGTTTTATGATGCTGGAGACCAAAGTTAGGGTTTTGCTCATAGTAAGTATTTGCTCTACCACTGAGCTACACATCTCTTCTACTCTGTACTTCTGAGGAAAGGGAAAAAAGATGGAGGTGGTTGGCACATGTAAGCAAGAAGGATATAGACAAAGAGACTGGAGATAAGGGAAGAGTAAAGGGAAGAAGGTCTTCAGGGTCAGCCTAGGCTAAGAAGTGAGTTCAGAGCTAGCCTGGACAATTTAGTGAGACTTTGTCTCAAAATAAAAAGCATAGGAGAGATGCAGAACACCTACTTGGAATACGTGCCTAGTGGTAGAACACCTCAAGCCCTAAGTTCTGGGGCATAAAGGCAAACTGGAGTAAACTTGGGATCCTAGTTTTCTGCCTGTGAAATGGGCAAAATTAAACAAATTGACAGTACACAATCCTGGAAAGCTTACACTGAACTGCTCATATCATTGGAAGCAATCTGTGAAATTTAGCAAGAGCCATAAGGATGTCTCTGTCTTATAATATCTTCCTTGAAACTTTGTTTAAGGAAAATCATTCAAGCAGAAGGCTATGGGATAGCAGTCAGGCAAGGTTTGGAGACACCTAAATAGGCAGCTCTATAGGAATCGTTTAGCATATTGGGGTAATTAGACTCCTGGGTCACCACAGAGCCATTCAAACAGGGTGCAAATTCTGTAAAAACCTATAAAATATTTACTTTCTGATGTTGAGTGGCAGGCAGGGATCACACATGACACACAGGCCATGATGCCATGAGATTTATGTCAGTGACATGAAGGGATGCTCACAAGCAAAACTCATCTAATTGGAATATGGGATATATTTTAGTTTGCTAAAAAAAAAAAAAAAAAGGTTGTTTTCAGCTTATAACAATTTGATAATTTGTTATTTCAAGAGGAAGAGGATAAAAGGAGGAGCCCAGAGTGGCTATATTTGCTCTCGGACCCTAGCTCAGCTGGCTGGAAGACTCACCCTCTGCTGCCACTGAGGTGTTTCATAAAGGGCATCTACATGACAGTAAAGGATGGGTATCCCATCCCTTAGGCCTTATAGACTCACTACATTCTCTCACCTGCTTCCTCAGGCCAGTTCCTGGCACTCAGAATGCCACATGGGTCACCCTTGGTGCCTGTGAAATGGAAACCATGGAAGAGCTCTCCATACCAAACCAGACTTGTACTTTGAACAATTCTCCCATCCTTCTGGGTATGATAGGGACTTAACATTTCAGAATGGACCATGCTGAGTAATATATCTGGGTCTTCCTTCTAGTCTGATGACCCCCCTGCCTGAGACTATAGGTTCCTTTGTGGATACAGTAGTCATCTTCCCTTTGTCCCTTGGCTCACAGCAGTGAAGGGCTTGAAGCTAACTGGTGGGCGAGTACGGATAATAGTGAGTATCTCTAGGGTTTTTTTTTTTTTTTAATTGATTTTCTTTTTCTTTTCTTTTTAATTTTTTATTTATTTATTATATGTTGCTGTCTTCAGACACACCAGAAGAGGGCGTCAGATCTCATTACAGATGGTTGTGAGCCACCATGTGGTTGCTGGGACTTGAACTCAGGACCTTCGGAAGAGCAGTCAGTGCTCTTACCTGCTGAGCCATCTCACCAGCCCCATCTCTAGGGTTTTAAAACACTGCAAGCCCCCCATGTGCTAAGCTCCTACTAAATCCAGGCCCTGATGCTCAATGTCAGAGTAATACTGCCAGATGAACTAAAAGCTGGTCCCTCTGTACTCAGACTCTAGGCTGTGTGACTCAGAGGAAATCTCTTAAGCTCTCTGGCCTTGGTAGTGACAGTGATGACATCTCTACGTCATGCTTTACAGGGGTACAAGCAGGTTCAGGGAGGTAAGCTCACAAGTGTTTTCTTAGCCCTCCTTAATACCTCCTACTACTTTCCCGTGTAGCCATAGCATCCTTGGTTAACAGGTGGTGAAGTGATTCAGAGCAGTCGAGCGAATTGGGCTACGCCAGCGAGCGTGCGAATGAATGGATCTGTGTCCAAAGTCAGGTGAACCTTGAACACAAAGCGCTCGGGGGACCAGCCCTTGCTCCAGTTGCAGCTTAGGGGCTAAGTAATGTAGCACTAACCTGTAGCTTCTCACCATACCACTGATTTGGTACGTTTAATTAAAAATAAGCCTCTCACATTTGTACAGAGTGCTTTACGGTTTATAACCATTCTTTTATAGACGCAGTTGACCCTAAGGGGAAGGCACTTTTAATTGTGTAAGTTTTATACAGTTTGGTGAAACAAAAAGAAAACATTTATAGTGACCTATACTTTCAAAATCCGAGTGTGTGTGTGTGTGTGTGTGTGTGTATGTGTGTGCGTAATACTGAAATAATACAAAAACTGAGTGTGTGCATATATGTGTGTGCGTGTGTAATACTGAAAACATATTAAGAAGTTTTCACCCTCTTACACCTTTCATTTCGAAATTAGCCACCCTATACTAACCGATTGTTCAACTCAGTGCAGAGATATGCAGAGAGCACTGGACCTAGAGCCTGGAGCAAGTCAACTGCTTTGCATCAAGCACAACATGACTACAGTCTGACCAGGTATATTATGCCTGAAATCTCCATTGCTTGGGAGGCTAAGGCAGGAGAATGTCAAGTTTAAAATCAGTTTGGGTTATAGAGTTAATTTGTAGTGAGATACTGTCTCAAAAAAAAAAAAAACCCAAACAAAGAAACAATCAAACAAACAAACAAACAAAAAAAAGCAAGGTATAACGGCTAATCTTAGTTGTCAACTTGACCGACTTCATCCAAAATCAAATAAAACCCATGTACCAGGGCATACCTCTGAGGTTCCTGAGTGGATCATCTAAATTGGGGAGACACATCCCAAACCTCGATCATCTGAAGTCAGAAGACCACCTAATTCCGGGCCACACCTCTGATGAGAGCTCACATAATAGGACATGGATAAAAAGAAGCCTTTTTTTTTTTTTTTTTTTTTTTTTTTTTTTTTTGCCTGCTTGCCTCCACTACTGCCGTCCAGGTCATCTTTCCTATTGTTGAGGGATTCCTTTGCTGGTATTAGAACCTACTGCTTAGGGACCTAGTCCAAAAGCACCATTGTCCAGTGGCGCTGTAAGAATTCTCTGGGGACTCTACCACCAAATCAGGACAAGTCAAACATCCACTTTCGTGGACAGAATAACTCATGTGTTCTTGGCCTGTTTACCAGGAGACAACCACTCTTGGATTGCTTGGGCTTCTGCCTGCAAGTTGCTCTTATGAACACCCTTTTAATATGCATGTATTCATCCTATCAGGACTGTTCCTTTAGAGATAACCAATACATAAGGGGGCTGGGGATCTAGTTTAGAGGAAGAGTGTGTGCCTAGTACATGCAAATCCATATGTTCAATAATCAGCACCGAAAAAAGAAAAACTTTGATATCTGTGTTGCGACGTGGGTGAGAGAACATGGGAGGTGAAAATCTAATCTCTGTGTGCTGACTTTACAGGCTCAGGAAGAGTTGAATTCATTTGCTAAGCAAACTCTTGCTTGTTCCACCAAGGACCAAGACATGTGCTGAGGAAGAAGTGCTGTGTTTCTGGAGCTCTGGGTGAGTGGAGGAATGGCCCCATCTATGCTTAGTCCTGATAAGAGCTGGGGAAACTGTCCACGTAGAAACAGCCTTCATCTCAAAGGGAAAAAGAGATCATTCATTTGGCGCCAAATATAAATGACCAGAACTCCAGAATACAGATAAAAGTTTATCTCAAATATTGTGTTCAAACATCAGAACCATTTCTTGAAGCTATTATACTTACAAAACAAAACAAAGTAAAATAATCAAGACATTCTCTAAATACAACTGTGGGGAGACCAAGTAGCCAGGTTATCACAGAGGGTAAATCTCAAGGACAAGTCTGTGTTGCTATCCGATGACACTATTTGAGTGTGACTGGTGGAAGCTAGTGATCTCTTAGTACATCCCAAGAGGTCTCATGTGAGTCACCAGATGATACAGACAGCGAGATAGGTACTGAATGGCAAGAAAGAGGAATAAAGATAGTCCAACATAGATTAGCTCTAATTCTGCAACTTTCCAATGCTACAACCAAAGATGTTTCTAATCAGTCAATCAACCTTATAAAAATCTTCATCATAGATGTGGCTTTTTGTTCTTCTGGAAACTATAGTTGAAAGGAAGGGATCAAACTCCTGGTATGATGGAAGACCCTGTGGTCTGGTTTATTTCTGGCAGGATACTGAGTCGGGTTATCTTCTATACTTTGTACTTCTCTCAGATAAATTACTCCCCATTGGGACAGTGTTTACATATATGGTTTTTTAAATTCATATTTATTTTCATGTGCATAGGTGACTTGCCTGCGTGTGTGTCTGTGTACTATGTGCATACTTGGTATTGGAAGAGGCCAGTATCGAATCCCCTGTGACTAGAATTACAGACAGTTGTGAACCACCATAAAGAAGCCAGGAACCAAACCAGGGTCTCCCAGAAGAGCAATTTTGTAAGCTAGGTTTTTCATCTTATATCTTGAATAGTGTCATTGGGAATGTGGTTTGTACAGCCTCGCAGAAAATTGTACTGTGTGCATGTTCCACACATTATTTAAGTATTTTTCTATTGTGGCTCTGTTTACGTGATTCGCAAGTTTTTGCCCTTATGAATAATGCAGCAATGGCCTCTATGTAGAACTCTTTCTGAGAGTTCTGATTAAAGGAACTCTCCTCAATGTCTCCAGTCAGCCCACCTGCAAACCTCCTGTTGGATGTGCCAGGGTGGGTTGGTACCTAGAGGGAACTTCCCCTTTCCGGAGGAGAAGGGAAAGGTCTAGAAAGAAAGGTGTTTATGAGGGTGTGACTAAGAGGCAAGGAGGGAGGGCGTCTGTGATGGGGATGTAAATACATAAACTAAATAATTAATGAAGAAAAATAATGTTAAAAAGAAGAGCTCACTTTGCTGCTTCTTCACCGTGCTGGTTATTATTAATCAAAACACAGACTCTTGTAACATTAAAAGTAAAATAACCATTTAATTAACTGCAACACTGGACATTTTATTGGGTATTTCAGCATTCTTATCTGCGTATGTGCACGCGAGGTGCATACAGATGTTTCTGTGCGTGTGTGTGTGTGCCCATGCATGCATGTAGGACAGTGGTTGACATAAGGCATATTCCTCAATTGCTCTTTACCTTAGTATTTGAGACAGTGACTCACTGAACTTGATAGTAACCGATTCAGCGAAGCTGGCTGGCCAATGAGCTCTAGGAGTTTGTCTTCCTCCACCCTACACAGTGCTGGTATTGAAGATGTACATCAGTACTCCAGGTCTTTACATGGGTTCTGGGAATCTAACCCTCATTCTTGCATGGTAGGCACTTCACCGACTAAGTCATCCCCAAGCCTTGCCCCCTTGAATGACATTCTCATTACATGGATCTGTTTATGCCATTCAGCCGTTTATCTATAAACGCGATCACATTTTAGTAACCGCAGATTATTTGCCCTTGGTTCTCGCTTTGTCACAGCTTTTCCTGCAGCCATTTGCTTTGTGAGTACAGTCAGTACCCACCGTAGGACCATAGGCGTCGCTTCGCCTTCATTGTTCCTGAAGAGTGAACTTCATAAGCACAGTCTTGATGGGGGTTCTGCTGACTTTTAAGGAAATGAGACTCCAGCCTAACAAAAGGACATCCTTTCTTTATTTTCTCTTACTTTCTACCTTTATCTATACTTTTAAGTGCCTAATCTATCTGTAATTTATTAAGTATATCATGATATATGCCAAAAATTCGATTTCCCAAATTATTTATATTATATACTATGTATTAAACATGTGCAATTTATTAAGAACTTACACAGTCAGATAAATCTCTAAACCCTGTTTCTCCATAGATTGTATCCCTTGGAGGGCTTTAACTATTATAGTGATTATAAATATTTTTATCTCAGAGAAATCTTCTCCTCCCACCATTGTTTTCTAAGTGGTCTGGATTACTCCCCTCTGGCTATTATTTCAGATCAATTTTTAAATTGCTTTGTTAAGTTCCAAAAAGAATCACATTAGGAGTTTGATTGCAAATTATATTAAACCTATAAATTAATTTGGGAACAATGATATCTTCACAGTACTAAATCTGCTAATCCAGTGGCATGATATATGGCTCCATTTATTCCAGTCTTGTTTAATCGTCCTCAATAAAATTCCAGAGGTGTGTGTATTTTCATACAGATTCTGAGCCATTCTTACTTTATTCATAGGCATTTATATTTTAATTGTGTTTGGGAATATGATATATTTCATTTTATTTTTGTATCACTTATTACTAGCATGTAACTATTGATTTTTATTTATTTGCTTCGTACAACTACAAGACTGAAATACATTAGTATTTCTACTAGCTTTTTCTCCCCTTTTTTAAAGTTTGCTTTAGTCTCTTGGGCTTTGAGACTATAAGAACATTTTCCGCTTGAAATAAGAAAGCGCCTTCCCATTGCCGGCTCACTAAGGATTCTGATCAGTAATGAAGGGTGAATTTCTTCCAAATTACTTCCTAGCCTCTCCTGAGAGGATCATATGGTTTTATTCTCTGACCACTAGAAAGAAACATTCCACCAGCAGTTTTTCTGATATCCGACCATATTCTTGGAGAAGGCCTCACTTGGTCATGGTATATGAGACTTTGATAATCACACGGAATTACAGAATTACAGAGATGCCATCAGACAGTCAGCTTTGTAGCTCCTGATTGTTAGTTTTACTTGTTAATTTGACAGGATCTAGAATCATTTGAGAGATGGGGATATGGATACCTCCTGTGATAATTGATGTGTGAAGTTCATATTAATCAGGTCCATTGTCATTATGGGAATCCTTGACTGTAGCAAATCAAAGGGGATTGGGCATCAGCTTACACACACACACACACACACACACACACACACACACACACACACACACCTGTGACTACCAGGCTCCTGCTGCATTAACCTCTCCACCATGATGGACCTTGTCTTTGAACCATAAGCCAAAACAAGCCTTCCTTTGCTTAGGTTGCTTTTTAAAAGTTGATGTTGTTTTAATTTTACTAATTTATTTTCTCTGTGTTCACACAATCTACAGGCCAGAGGGCAACTTGTGACAATTGCTATTCTCACCTTCCACCATTTGATCCCTAGGGAATGAACTTAGGTGTGAGGCTTGGCAGCAAGAGTCTTATACTGGCCCCTCCTGCAGCATTTGGGAGGTGTTTGATCACAACAGCAGGAAAGAAACCAAGACATCACTACACATTAAAGGCTCAATTCCTGGCTGTGCCACTTGGGCAAGTGTGTGACCTTGGTCATGTCAACTGTCTCATAGCCACTAGAAGGAATTAGACCTACCTTGAAGGCTGTGGCAAGAATTTCAAGCTACCCACTGCCAACTTCATGCTATATAAGTTGCAGACATCAGAGATTCATGATGACAGTCACTGTTTGCTTTAGACTAATCATCCATCTGCTGCATTTATTATCTTAAGCTTTTAGAGCTTCGGGAGTGATTGACCCCAATTTTAATATAGATAGAGGCTGTTTTTACTGAATTATCTTGATATATAAATAGCATTAGCTCTTATCTTAGGGTTTTACTGCTGTGAAGAGACACCATGACCAAGGCAACTCATATAAAGGCAAACATTTAGTTGGGGCTGGCTTACAGTTTCAGAGGTTCAGTCCATTGTCATCATGGTAGGAAGCATGGCAGCTTCCAGGTAGGAATGCTGATGGAGAAGGAGCTGAGAGTTTTACATCTTGATCCAAAGGTAGCCAGGAGAAGACTTTCTTGAGGTACTAGGATCCTTCAAAGCCCACCTACATAGTGATACATTTCCTCCAACAAGGCCAAACCTCCTAATAGTGTCAGTTCCCATGAGTCAAACACACTCACACAACCACAGCTCTCATTACCATTGTGTGTGTGTGTGTGTGTGTGTGTGTGTGTGTGTGCCTCAGTTTTCCTCAGATCTGAACCTTTAAGATTGGGAGAGATTGAAGTAGCATTGGTCAGCTTCTTCTTGCACTTCAGCTTGTAGGAAGCTCCAAGCCCGAACCTTTAAGATTGGGAGAGATTGAAGTAGCATTGGTCAGCTTCTCCTTGCACTTCAGCTTGTAGGAAGCTCCAAGCCCTTAGAGAGCATAGGCTGGCAGGAGTATGTAAATGTGGGAGGATGCAGAATGATGCTTTGGTTGTTGTTACTTTGGCATTTGTTTTATGACCACTAGTAAACAGGTTAAAAAGCTGATATTCTACAGAGATGAGCAAGGTGCCTCTAGCCATGCTTTCCAGGGATTGTAAAGAGGTACCCAGGACCCTCACCACATTCTTTGAACATCACACTCTCTTTATACAATAGGCAGTGGGAGTGGGGGCTGGGGAGAAAGTCTCTGAGATTATGAAGTGTGGGTTTTAAGAGAAAAGGTTTTATCTTACAAGCTACCTCTTTCATAAGCCAAAGAAGGAAGGCTCTAAGGCAATATATGGTAGAAGAGGAGAGGGGTCTGCAGGAAGAGACGGTAGAACTCTCAGGCCCCAGCGAAGATACCTTTTGGTTCTTATGGAGGCTCTAGAAATGATGAAAAGCAGGCCATGGTTCTATAACAAAAGTGAAGAGGGCAGTACAGGAACACTAGATAAAACAAAGAGGGATGACATAACCAATCCTTCCCTCTTTCTGAGGAGACGGTGGCCATAAAATATCTTCTGCAGTTGTCTCCAGTCTGAGTTTGCTGTGTATCGGCAACAACGTCCCTTTGAGGATGCTGTGGCATGTCTGAAGTTTTCTCCACTGATCTTGAAAATCTGTTGATTGTATTATTTCATTTTGGATGGGATGGAGATTTTGTTTTTGTTTTTGTTTTTGTTTTACTGGCTAACCTTGCCATGTTCCCTTAAGATTTATGGGTGATTTCACCTAGACTATAGAGCAGGGCAGCAGTGAGGATGAGACTGTATTCATAATAACATTCACTCGGAAGTTAGTTCAATGCCCTGAGCCAAATTATGCCACATCTGCTCCCTGACAAACACACACCATCACATTACAGATGGTTCAGCAAAGCTTATAGCAATGAAAAAAAAAAAAAAAAAAAAAAAAGGTCCCACGGGGCTAGTGAGATGAAACTGTCCTATTTTTGAAGACACTTAAGTATTTTTTGTCTTTCTCACTCTGCTCTGATGCAGAATTATTCTCTAGAATGAAAGACCCTTCTACACAGATCTCAATGTCCTCTCTGAGAAAAGAGACCCCTGAAGATGCTGTCTGTAGGGTTTCAGGACTCTACTCCACCCTTTGTTTCTGAACAGGCAAGATCTCATTCCTTGGCCTTCTAGAAGATAAAGGCATCTAAATGGCATGTGTCTCTACCTTACCTGGGCCTCTGGACAGAACCCAGAGAAAGACCAATTCCCATCCTCCGCACTTGATGCCCACCATCGGGTACCATCACAGCTACCCAGAGAGGACCATGGATAACTGCACAACCACAAGCCTCCCATCCTTCCCCAAAGACATCAGAGCATCTATGTCAAGCATAGTACTAGAGAAATGCTCTTATGGTACGGTCTGTCATGCGCAAGGAACAAAATTAGTCCACGATTAAAAACCCTCTTTCCAAGTCCTATTCCATTCTATTTTATGCTCATTGAAGTCTCTATAAGTGTCTCTGCTAAGCACAGGCGTTACTGAAGCTCTGGGGGGAAGGTGATGTGATATAATCTCCCTTTAATGGAAGAAAAGAAGTGGAGGCACAGAGAGGTGAGGTAATACATCCCTGGTCATCCAGCTAGTAAATGCCCCACTTGAAATAGAAACCAGATTCTCTCTGGCTCTAAGGCCCATATCCTTTTCACTAAATTCTAATGACTACTCTCACTTCATTGAGCTTAGCAATTTGAATTCTTCCATTTTATCCCTCTGGAGAAAAGAGAGAACTAGACACATATCATTTCAAGTAGAAACCCATAAATATGTAAATAAAATATAGCGTGCAATCAGCCCTCAGGTGAAGGGAACAGAAAGAGAGCCCTTCAAATCAACTGCAGAGCAGGCAATTCTGACCATGTGGGTGGAGGGAGTTTCCACTTGGAGAATTAGAACTGTGCTGGACCACGGTGAAGTGGCCTCTCAGGGAGTGGGTCTTTGATTTACAGGAACCAGCAATCACGTCGGGGCGGTGCAATCATTCAGCTTACTGTACGGATTGGTGAACCTATTACAGGGGTGTGAAGAGAGAGGCTTGGGGTCTGGCTTAAGCTGGGATTTGAGAAGAGAGGGGAGAGATTTCAACAGTAGAAGAGACACAACTTTAGGTTCTAACACTCTGATTTTGAGATAATGAGAAACCCTTGCCGACAGCAAAACCAAGGCCTACATGTGGATGTTGTGTGGAAGCAGATTTTGAGTGACAGTGTAGCAGAGTCTTTTCTGTGTGGTGCTAGATGATTCTTTCAGGAAGCCAGCAAGTTGGGGTGGTGAGGCTGTAAAAATGATACCTACAGAAGAGCTGCAGAGCCAGGCTGAGTCAATAGGTACCTCTTGTCTTTTTCCCAAGTAATGACCTGGGTAACATACCTCAGTGCCATTGTCTTCAGGGTTCTTTAAAACAAACAAACAAACAAACAAACTTCCAAATGATTCATGCAGGAGCCTGCCTCCTAGTCATACTTTTTCTTTTTTCTTTTTCTTTTTCTTCTTTCTTTCTTTCTTTCTTTCTTTCTTTCTTTCTTTCTTTCTTT
>JADRCC010524202.1:0-10893 GCA_019843855.1 Hylomyscus alleni
GGTTTATCTTCTTTTGCTGCCCTTTTGGGATTTGCCCCATATTTCTCCCCATTAGAGCCAGGGTGGGTACACTATAATGAATACCCAACCTCTGTCTCTTCTGATATCTTCTAGAATCTGTCTACTTTGGATAAAAAAAAATCCAAAAGGAAATCAATCCACTTTCCTTAATTGGAAAAAAAAAAAAAAAGCCCTAAAAGGAGCCGTTATTTGGAGATGTCCAAAGCCTGGAGTGTGATGTGCAGGGTTTCCCCACCTTCTTTTGGAAGCTATTCCGACCCCTGACAGATGGTCTCCATCTGAAGCTTTGAGAAAGTTTCACTGGTAAGTGGTGCTTGCTATCCTTCTTAAAATAAAGTGCTAGTGTCTTCGTTGTTTTGTTTTTCAACCTTTTCTTCTTCTTTTTCTATTTTCATCACCTCCTTTCTGCCCCCTCCTTCTCCTCTTGCCTCTCCTCCTCCCTTCCCACTTCTCCCCTCCTTTTCCCTCAACCTCTTTCTTTTCTTCCTCCCCTCCTCCTTCATCTCACTCTTGATTCTTTATTCATTGAATCTTTTTAAAGCCGTTCATAGATATGGGCAACCAAGTTAATGTACTAAGCCTCCTTAGATCTATCAGAATGAACAGATATTTTCCTTTGGAACTTTGCTAGCATCCTAAACCAAGCACATTGGCATCCTCAGAGTAGGTGTTGTATATTATACGAATATCTAAAGTTCCCCTACTAGCCCTATGCTGAAAACCTTGATTCTCATCCTTTTCTCATGGTCACTAGCTTTGTGACGTCAGGGGTCCTTTCCTATTCTCTTATTGTTCCCTTCTACATTTTCAGTTGTGTGTTTTCACAACTGCCTCACCTGTCACACTGAACTATCAGAAGTGTGACTTTTGGTGAAAAGCATTCTCAAGACTCTGTAAGGTTCTCATCAAATGTTGGTTGAATCCAAGGAAACACTAAATGCCAGCAAAAAGATGAGAAGTGATGGGCCACACAAAAGGGATGCTGAGAAGAAGCTTTCCTCTGTGTGACACTTCCCTTGGGGCTTTGTGAATGAAAGCATGGGGTCAAAGGGGCAGAGGGTAGGGCTGATGATCAGTATGGCATGTTGGTGTGCACATGCGGTTCCAAAAGGAGGCCAGAGAGTTGTTGGCCATGAGTAAGGGAAAGGGTAATGAAAATCCACAGAGTAGATCCAATACTATCAAGATCTGGATGTGATGATCACAAAATGCCTCAAATTCTTTTGTTAAATTACCCAACACAATATCACACATCAAGAACTGAACACTTCCATATGACAAAGCGATGAATTCAGAGATTTTTCTGCCTCATGAAGTGGCTCAAGAAAAGGTGCCTCCACTTAGGTCCTCTCTAAATTCTCAGGAGAGCAGAGGGCAATGAAGGTTGGAAGCTAGACTTTGGAGGATGTGGGAGCATCCGGTCTTTTGGATATATGATCCCATCTTCTGGGAAACAGAAGTACACTGAGATCTGCTTGTCTCTGAGTTGGCTTCCTATCAACATTGTCAAAGAATAGGCTATAAACCGACCAGAAAATCAAAATATGAGTACGTAGACATGTTCAGTTAAGGATGATGGACACTCAGAGGTTGGAATTTTATCTGAGAGGAAGATTGTGAAATATTACAAAGGCAGAAAATAGAGTTAGAGACCACATGTGATTAATGTAAGTCTGACTAAGACATTATGGAGAAGGTGATGCCGCACAGTTATTTAAAAGCATAAGGATACCACAAATGAGTCTCAGGAGAGTGGTCAATTCAGAAGGCTGGCAAGGTAGAAGGCATATAGGAAAGTATTCTTGCCCCTAGGAAGACAAGAATAGGATGTACTTTCTGAGAATGCTTTATAGGTGTTATTCTTCTTAGGGACAAATTGTAACATTAAATTAATTTTGAAGGTAATACAAACAATACCATTTTTAGAAGATAATGTTTTGTCTTCAAGACCCAGATTCTCAGACAACTGATATACTAAGATATTCTCTTGACTCTCCCAATAACAATATTTTTGGAACTAATCAGCTGTATATTCACCAACTTTTAAGTGGTTTCCTATTACAATGGCCATATGAGATATTCAAATATAAATTTATCTCTTCAGACAGGGTTTAGGGGAACTTCAACAATTCAGCTGTGTTTCATTTTTTCAACATATATTTTTTTTCCTCCATTTGAGATAGCACTTGATATACCCCAGGCTGGCCCCAAAGTTGCTGCACAGTTGGAGATGACCTTGAATTTCAGGTCATCCTGCTTCTTCCATTCTCCTGGATACCGACATGTGCCACTATGCCTGGCAATATGTAGTTTCAGAGATCAAACATGAGTGCCCAGCAAGCCCTCTACCACCTGATCTACATCACTAGCCCTAGCATGTCTCTTGTATTTTTGTTTCTTTATGCAACAGGAAGAAGGAACAACAGAAGCAATATGCAAGCATTGTCCATGATTCTCACATGTGATGATATCTGCCAGCACTTCCCATTAGTTGCAAGGTAAATTTTCATCAAAGCTCAAGTGTGTTTGTCATTTTATCATGCATTAGAAGCAGGTACTCCTCCTGCCACAGTCTTGAGATGCCTGAGGGAGCTGGAGTCACTGTTCCTTCTGTGAATTCTCCAGTCAGAACTTAAGCTTCTGCATTTAATGTTCTATTCATTGTCTGGAATTCTACTCCCCCTTGACTCATGTGGCTTTTACTAGGAGTTTGTTTTCTTCCTGAAAGGTCAGCAGATAACTCTGCTACATACAAGGACCCATGTCTTATCTCATCTCAGAGAAGAATTCTCTCATATGTTCCACACTACCTTTTGCATAAGTTAATTGGACTATAAACATCAAAGTCTTTGGGTTTTTTTGTTTGTTTGTTTGTTTTTCGAGACAGGGTTTCTCTGTGTAGCCCTGGCTGTCCTGGAACTCACTCTGTAGACCAGGCTAGCCTTGAACTCAGAAATCCACCTGCCTCTGCCTCTCAAGTGCTGGGATTAAAGGCATGCACCACCACCGCCCGGCAACATCAAAGTCTTGATAGATCTGATAACACACGTGAGAATAATCTTAGGTCAGCTCTCCATTGGAAGAGAATTAAATGTGATTCCTGGGAAGAATGGTTAAAGGGAAAATATACCTGCACCAAATCTTTACCTGGCTCAGTTACGAGGGAGCATTCCACATAGCAACGCACTCCTGAGGAATCGATGAGATGTGAACGTGGGTTGATGGAATTGGAAATCACAGCGCTCTCCATATTTTCTGTGCAGTAATCTTCTAGCTCTTTGTGACATTGGTTCCATAGACCCATCAAGAGAACTGGGTTCATTTTCCATCTAGAAACACACCTTGTCTCATTCACTCATCGATTCTATGTCTCACAAGCTCCAGTGATCACAGGAATGTGCTGTCCTTCTATCTGCAGCCCCAGGATAAAGAGGGCCAGCCTGAGTGTCTGTACTTTAGATTTCTCTTCTCATCAGAGACTCTAGGAGCCTGGGTTCGAGTCACTATCTTGACACTGATTTCTATGAGTGATCATAGGCATTTTCCTTGTTTCTTGGCCAACACTTTTCCAACTGATTTGAAACTTCAAATAAGATCCTGTACTTGAAAGTAGAAAATACATTTTAAATAGAAAGATTTAATATAGCTGTGATGCTTTCCAACCCCAGGAAAAAGGTTTTGTTGGCTTGCTATCGCTGAAATGCTTGCTGGCAGTCTATGTCTCCTTTCTACTGAGAGATGTTTCTTGTCATCTCTGGGCTGAAGTTTGCAGTTCTTCCTTTAGCATGGGTTTTGTGATGCTGTCCAGAATAAAGAGTTATGTGTGCTTTACTTCAAACGAATCTCGTCCCTGTCACCCGCATAAAATATTACATCTCAGGCCATCACCAAGAGGAAATTCCAATCCTGCAAAATGCCTTCCTGCTCATAACACCAGAGCACAAACAAGGCTCCAAACAAGCCTGGCACTCACCCTGACTCCAGCCATGTCTCTTCCAGGTCTTGGATGCACCCGTTAACATGAGCGCTTGTATTTTTCCACACTCCTGTGTTCCAAGATGCCCTGAGGCTATGTGCTCACCAGTACATTATCTGCAAGACTTTTATTCACCATTCAAAAATGGTATCTGTCCTCTGAGTTACTTAGCTGCTTTGAGATTACAATGGCTGTTGTTTTTTTTTTTTCTCTTGGCTTTCTTAACATTAATTTTTCTCTTCTTTTCTGCATTTCAGTATTTTGAAAACCCCTTTAAAACATGAAAATAAATCCATATATTGTATAGGAATATGTTAAGAAAATAAGAATAAGACAAATATCCGGATACCCATCCTCTACTTTACTTTCCAGCTCTTTGGAAAACTCCGCATGTCTTTCCCTAATTCATCCCTTTCTTCTCTCTGATGTCACCAAGGTCACTCAGGTTGTCACACATTGGTGTGTGTGTGTGTGTGTGTGTGTGTGTGTTAGAGGAGCTAGCAGTAAACAAAGAGGGATAGATGGCTAGAGTTCTAAAATCCCTTTCAAGGAATGACCTGATGACTTAACTTCACCAGGCATCACTTCATAAAAGGCTCATCACCTCCCAACAGTATCCCAGCTAGGCTCCAAGCCTTCAGTCCTTGGAATAAGTGTAGATCTAGGCTCTAGAATTTGGATTTCTGTCATGTGTGTTTCCTACCTTGTCTTCTTTTAGATATATGAATTTTCTTCAACTATTTCAAGAGTTGTATGTGAATCCATATAAATCTATCACGTACCTACATATTATGCACATTTTACTTATATATCAATGTTTAAATTAATAAAACAATTAATATATGTAACTCTTTGAAAAAAATGAGAGTTTTGTAACATATTCCCATTCATTCCAACCTCCCAAATCCTTATTTTTTTTCTGTGTGGGGTTACAGGGATAGAATCCTGGCGTGGTACTTCTTAGGATAGCCCTTATTTTGAACTACATTCTTAGCGTTGACCACATAATTCTAAACAATGTGCCAATGCTGTTATGGATTTTAGTTTTATTCCCTCTTATTTAGCTGTATAATTTATACAGACTGCAAGAGTTGAATAGGGTGGATGTTTTATTATCTCATGCTGTTAATCTTTTCTTTGCTTACTATTCTATCATTGTTCTCCAAACAATTTCCTTCAGAAATTACTGTGTTCCTTTCTAAGATCCAATATGGAACTCCAGGCCAACATCTTATTGTTAAAAGAAGATATAGCAGTTATTATTATTATTATTATTATTATTATTATTATTATTATTATTTTGTTTTTTTTGAGACAAGGTTTCTCTGTCTAGCCCTGGCTGTCCTGGAACTCACTCTGTAGACCAGGCTGGCCTCAAACTCAGAAATCCTCCTGCCTCTGCCTCCCAAATGCTGGAATTAAAGGCGTGCGCCACCACACCCAGCCAGCAGTTTAAGTTTTAATTAAATCCCTTTATAAGAATTCTGGCCTTTCTGTTGTATCTTCTTTTAGGAACCTGTCTTTGATTTGTTGTGTTAGAATTTTCCTGAATGGTAGATGGCTGCAGATTTCCTCTTATCACACTTAGGAATAATCTTTGAATGTGAGTCATCACTTCTCATCAATTGTGAAAAACCATCAGCCAAGGTTTCCTCTCTATGTTGTTTCTACATCAATCTTTGTGGTGCTTTGACTAGAAATGGCGCCCATAGTCCCTTAGGGAGTGGCTCTATTAGGAGGTTTGGTCTTGTTGGAGTAGGTGTAGCCTTGTTGGAGGAAGCATGTCTTTGGGAGGTGGTCTTTAAGTTTTCAGAAGCTCAGGCTAGGCCTAGTGGCTCACTATTTCCTCCTGGAGCCTATGGATCCAGATATAGAACTCTCAGCTACCTCTCAAGCACCATACCACCTACCAGCATGCCACTACGATTCCCACCAAGATGATAATGGACTAAATCTCTGAACTGTAAGCCAGCCCTAATTCAATATTTTTCTTTAGAAGAGTTGTCATGGTCATAGCAATAGAAACCAAAACTAAGACAGTCTGTTTCTCCTGCGGACACTGACCATCATAGTGAGAACATCTCACTCCGTTGCCTACTCTTCTGCCTGTTTTTTCCATGTGGTCACGGCTCTGCAAGTTCATCTCCTGTATTTCCTTAATGTTTGTTGTTTTTTGTGGTCCCATTCTTCTAGTTCACAAATACTCCATTTTATTCTTCAATTAGACAATTTTTTAAAAATCATTTACACATGTTCATTTTATTCAGCTCTAGAAGTTATCTTTGTTTTTGGCTCTATTTTGTACCTGTCTCATTAGTTTTACTAACTCAATTATTCATTAAACTTTTTATTATTCCCTCATTTTTGAAACATTAACAATAATGATTTCTGATCATCTGTGCAAATGACACACGTGCACCCTTGTTTGTCCTGACTCTGTATTATCTACATGGACCCTGATACTGCCATTTCTCCTGGTTGTTCAGTGAGTTTTGATTGTAGGCACACGTTCTTCAATTTTTTAATGATGGAATTCATTCTTGTCTGGTTAAGCATATGTTTGACCACAGAGGATTTGACCTTAGCTTTTCCAAAATAATTACAGTCTAGGGACATTAACACCTAACAACTAGAAGTATTTTGACACAAAATTTATCCTATCTACAAGAAATAGAGGGACAGGGGATGAAGCAGAGACTGAGGGAATGATCAAGCAATAACTAGCACAACTAGAGACCCATCTCATGGACAAGGAACAAACCCTGACTCTGTTATGCTTGCTGACAGGAAGGAGTCTAGCATAGATGTCTTTTGAGAGGATCCAGCAGCTGACTCAGATTGATGCAGAGACCTGCAGCCAAATATTGGATGAAGCTTGTGGACTCTTATGGAAAAATTAGGGGAAGGTTGAGGGCCTGAAGGGGATAGGAACTCCACAGGAAAACCAACAGAATCAACTAACTTGGACTCTTGGGAGCTCTCAGAGTCTGAACCACCAACCAAACCAACCAAACAGCATATATAGGCTGGACTTAGGCCTCTCTGCTCATATGTAACAGATGTGCAGCTCTGTCTTCATGTAGTCCCAAACAACTAGAGCAGGGGCTATCCCAAAAGCGTTACCTGTTTGTGGAATATGTTCTTCTAGCTGGTCTGCCTCGTCTGGTCTCAGTGGGAGAGGGTATGCCTAGCCCTGCAGAGACTTGATGTGCCAGGGTCAGGGTATTGGGGGTATGCCTCCAATCTCTCAGAGGAGAAGGGTGTGGGGAAATGGGAGGAAGGATTGTGGGAAAGGTAACTGGGAGTATTGGCAGCAGCAATCAGGATGTAAAGTGAATAAATAAATAAAAAGGAAAAAACTAGAAATATTTGTTTGTTTCAGCTCATAGGAAAATTTAACTTTGACCACAAACAAGTATATGGGCTAACATTTTATTAGAAGAAAAGTAGGTTTTTAAATTAATTACTAATTTACATATTAGTGGATTCAGTATGACTTTCCTACATGCTATAGTGTGGATGAATTAGATCCATTTTCTTTTCCCCCTAGAGGCTAGGACTGGTCACTCTGCTGTTCCACCAAAAGTGTATCTCTGCAAACACTTTGGCTTTTATGGATATCCCTGATTTAGTCAAGTCTGCTGAGGGCCCACACTTATCTCCTTTTATCTATTTGTTGTTCATCAAAACCCAAGTTCTAAAGACCCAGGGGTCAGCACCCCCACCCCCTCAGAGTTCTGTGGCGTCCAGACATGCACAACCCATGGCCTTGTTCTTGATGTTTCCTTGTCTTTCTGGTTCCTGAGGAATTCCTCTTCCCTCTC
This sequence comes from Hylomyscus alleni, assembly GCA_019843855.1. Taxonomy (NCBI): domain Eukaryota; kingdom Metazoa; phylum Chordata; class Mammalia; order Rodentia; family Muridae; genus Hylomyscus; species Hylomyscus alleni. The sequence goes on from JADRCC010524202.1 coordinate 7,822, forward strand.
CATCAGCCACAGGCAAAATATGCTTTTCATCTTTTAACTATAGTTGGACTATGCCTTTGTGACGCTTATTCTACCCATATCACATTGTTCAAATAGAATTTCCACTCTGAAAATCCTTCAGTCTTAACACCAGCCGTAATTGTTATGGCCACGCTGTCTGACTACTCCCTGAGCTTCTTAAAAACAGAACGACCATGATCCTTCATCTTTCAACTTCAGTGCCTAACTCGAAGTTTGCATGAATAAAACAATACATTTTAAAACCAAGAATGCAATAGCTAGGGACTCCCCCCTTTGCTTGCCCCAGTCAGTATATTAAATTGTGCTGCTGTGAATCCCACTTGATTCCCTGTGATTCAGATAAGTAAAGCAATATGGTTCTTCCCTTTAGAAAATCCTGAGTCGGCTAGAGAACTCACAGGAACCGAAAACTGCAGGGCGTGAATTATCACACTCCAAGAGTTCCCAGAAGAAAATGAGGATGATGAACCACTCCCCTCCCCTACCTCCTCAGAGGCAGCAAGGTGAAGTGAGAGGTTCCCTAAGAAGGTGCTTTCAGTGTGCTAAAGTAATCCGCTCCTCCCTTTGCCACCACATTGAGCGTGAAGGGAGTCCTCAGTGTCCTCTTCCTGAACTGTGGGCTTTGTCTTGGGATGAAGGGTATAGCTTCTTCTTCTGCAACTCCTTTATCTGTCTAACAAGCCTGTAACAGGAAGCTGAATACTGACTTGCCAGCTGTAGAGATATTGTAGACTTTTCAGGCAGGCAGAAGCAATCCAAGAGCCACTGGACGGAAAACGACCCCGGTGTAGCCAGAAGTACACTCCATCTGCTTTTACAATTGCGGCAATCAGAAACAGCTTTCAAGGCTCCAACAGCTGCCTCTGGTTCTCCAGCAAAGAATACTAAACTTCTTGAAACTTCAAAGGGGAAACGTATATTTGCATAATGTCTTTTTTTTTTTTCTTGTTATATGAAGCAGTAACATGGCTTTGTGGTCACTAGACCAGAGCTCAGGGACTACAGACACACTCACTCTAAGCTCTGTCATTGCTGGGTTCCATGGTTGATGACACTGAGGTCTCTTAGTCCCCACGGAGAACCTCAGTGTCTGTGCAGTGGGAGGAACCCTGGAAGGTTCTCTTGTGTCACTCGCTGGTTTAGCAAGCCTAAGAGTCTGTAACCAAGAACTTCATACTTCTTGGTTTTATGGTTGGATCCAGCTTCTTTCTCACCTCGGAGAGTGTAAAATATTTTCAGCAAAATGTTCAGTATCTCAAATAATTTATTAAAATAATATGAATGCTTTTCTACTCTGGTTGGTAGGCAGTTTAATTATAGGCAGGTCACAATTTGGGGCGATAATGAAGTTTTGATTCCGGGAGCTGTGTACTGAAAAGCACATTGAATGAAAACATGTTACTTACTGTGCATGGCCTGTTTCATTTGCTCCATGGTTTCATTTTCACAAGAATTCAGGGGACTCTGCCAGAGTGAATCCTTTCATAGAATCACATATGACTCTTTAATTATCTCTGAAACCCAAGAACACACTAGGCCTGGACACCTGTTATATTTATGCTTTCCCTAATATTCCCAATTATTCAAAGTTCTCTTTTCATATCTCACATTAGCAGTTTTAGGGTCATGGAAGTATTTCTTAGGACTTGGAGGCCTGCTTCTCCTAAATCAGTGGTTCTCAATCTGTGCGGTCAAATGACGCATTCACAGGGTTGCCTAAGACCAGTGGAAAGCAGACATTTCCAGTCCAATTCACAACAGCAGCAAGATTACAGTTATCAAGTAACAATGAAAATAATTTTATGGTTGGGGAACAACACAACTGGAGGAACTGTATTAAAGGTTGTAGCATTGAGGAGGTTGACAACCACTGTCTTAGTGGGACACAGACAGTTGTTTCTTCTTTTGCCTTGTTCCAGATAGCCCAGTCTCCCCAGGCTTTCTTTGATGACCATAGCAAGTGCCGAATTGCGAATTGAGCAGCAGGGGAAGAAGTCCTCAGACCCACCTCTCAGCAAGCACACAGGCTGGTCTGAAAGGAGGTCAGGGTTCATGGGAGGCAGCTTTATAACTGTGAAGTGTCTAGGCACTTTTACTTTTTTGTTATAGTCGATATGTAAAACAAAAAAATATATTCTACTGACTACATCAGCATAAAGATGAAGGCAATCTGGACTGGATTCCTCATTATACATGCATAGCAACTATGTTTAGTTTGTCTTTTGGTTTAATGATTACAAAATTTTCATCTTCCCTTGAGAATATCGTGTGTGTCAAGCACCCTACTTAAGGGGAAAGTGAGTGTTAGGAGAGGAGAGAATGGTATGTTACCTGAACAGAAATCAGCAAGCCAGTAGCAAAGAAAACACTAATGTTGTTAATTCTAGAAAGTGTACAACCAGGAAGAACTGCTGCCGTGCCCAGAGAAGGCATTCACATTGAAACTTGAGTCAAGGGTGAAGGCTCTGTGGGAACTGAGCAGGCAAAAGGTGAGAACATTCCAAAAGGTGGAAAGGACAACACGAGAAACGAAGTAAGAAGTGAAGACATGTGGACTGGATACTAGAAGCTGCTGGATGTGGGAACAAACCTTCTGTGTCAGAGAAGTCATTGAAAGGTAGACAAATCTAGATGCAAGGTGTCTCACGGGTCAGTTTAGTCACATGGCTTTGTCCTGCATAAATAGCCATGGAAGAATAGTATGGGACTATGGGACTAATATGTGAGTTTCCTTTCTATCACCGTGAGAAAATACCTAAGATGACTTACACAGAAAGAGGTTTTCATTTTGGCTCACCGCTTTAGAGGTTTCAACCCATGGTTATTTAATGGCACAATGCACCATGGTGCAAGCATGTTGGAGGGAAACCTAATTACTCTAATGATAGTTCGTAACCAGAGACAGAAATGAGGGTAAGGATCCCAAGATCTCTTTCAAGGGCATGCTTTAAATGACCTAACTTCTTTTTTAAAATTTTATAAATGAATTTATTTTTTACATCCATATTCCATTCCCAGCCCCCCAATCCACCCTCCAACTACTCCACATCC